>PVKP010001354.1:0-149345 GCA_004027715.1 Plecturocebus donacophilus | reverse complement strand
ATATATATATATATATAACCAGCAAAGTGAAATGTGGGGCTTAGGAAAATATGAGTCTTCTGTTTAAAATATATCTCAGAGAGCCTTTGTTGCAACAAAGGTCCCAAATACAGGAATCTTAGACTATACTATGTGTTGCAGGGTATATGAATTTTCCATATTTGCCTAATTTCTGTTTGCTAAGAGCTGACTGGAAACATGAATAATAGTCACGAGGAAGCTTAAAGAGTATCACATTCAATTTATTTGTTTTACTGGCAACCCTGAGGTCCTTGTTCTTGAGCTCCACTGAAACTTGAACTCAAGTCTCCTGCCTGCTTGTGCAGTGTGCTTTCAAGTACACTACTTGTTCAGTTTCTTTCGCATTGATGAATACTTACAGAAACAGTCAAGCTACATTTCGAAAGTCAGTTAATTCAAAACAATAGAGTTTCGTGGTCAGCCAAACATAGAAGCAAGGAGATTTGCTAGTTTTGCATATGTATGTGACGTAGTTTCCCTATTATCCACATGTTGAACATAAATTGCTTGTTTGTACAGCTGTATTCCTGACCAACAATTAATGCTATTTTTTTGGGGGGGGGGGTTAGAAGATCTACGTTCTCAAAACAACAACAACAGCAACAATTAACTGTGACTTATAACTCATTTTCACCTCCCCACCAGGGCCACTTACATTCACATTTCTGATCCCAGTATTTCTTAAGGTAGATCTTAGTTCTCTGAAAATGCTAAACAATGAGTGTCTTCTCATTCAAATTTCAGTTTCTACTTACCAATTTTGTAAGTGTGGAGTGGCCACAAATACAGTGGCATAAGATTCATGTATCCCGGCTTAATAGCTCAGATTATTTCCAAAAACCCATTAACATTGGATGAATCATGCTACCCTTGTACTTTTGTTTTTCTGTCTATTAAGTGCTGTGGTTGGCCCAAACTCTTCCTGAGGTCTCCTATGATCAAGGATCTTGTTTTAACTGTTTTGATAGGTTGTCTTTCTCGGGTGTATTCCATACTACACTGCTATTGTACAGCAAATACCCTGAGAAATTATACTTTCATTAATAATTCAGGGCTGTGATTTTGAACATAAATAACTTTTCACTATACATAATGATGTCCTCAGAACCTACTGAAATATGTAAGACTCTAACATGAAATGGCCCCAGGGCCACATGTTACTAGTTTTTGCTTGTTGGGTTTCTTTTCATATTAGGTGTTAGTGGGTCAACGTTCTCTCTGACATCAACATGCCTACTTATAAAAGCCATTTGTCCTTAATGCAAGTTTGTGACTTATTCTCTGCCTAGGAATAAGGACTCAGATAACCAAGTTGCTATCTGAAGATCTGTACTATAAAGTTGATTAGTTTTCAATTTTTTTTTAAAGTTGATGCATCCTAGTTACCGTTTGCAGCTCTGGTTTGTCTAGCTATTGGCTATTGGTATTTACTTGATATTTGACACTGTCTAGTAATTGAATTATCAGCTGTTGTGGTATGACTACATGCTTCTGATTCGGTGGATCTCACTTTTCTCCTCTTTGGATGTTTTCACTGGCCAGTAGAGTCATTGCATATTTTTACTGTGATCTTCCAAGTAGATGCTAGGGACCCTATTTATTTTTAAGTAATCCTGAAGAAAATGACTGTAAGCCTAAATGTGATTGAAAATAATCAAAATGCCATCATGGAGATATGGTTAAATACACTACCATAAGCTAGACAATGCAATCATATTTAGCCATTAAAAATGAAATATAATAGATCACAGTGCTATATCAGTGTGAATTAGGGTGACAACCATGGTGTATGTTTTGCCTAATATAAAAACCAATAAAAAGAATTATATAAATTAATCTGGAAAAAATGTGAAAGATACATTGCTAGATAAATAAGCATCTTTTTTTCTTTCTCTTTTTTTTTGAGATGGAGTCTTGCTCTGTTGCCAGGCTGGAGTGCAGGAGTGCAATCTTGGCTCACTGAAACCTCTACCTCTCAGGTTTGAGTGATTCTCCTGCCTCAGCCTACCAAGTAGCTGGGACTGCAGGCACCCACCATCACACTCAGCTAATTTTTGTATTTTTAGTAGTGATGGGGTTTCAGTACTAAAATGTTGGCCAGGGTGGTCTTGATCTCTTGACATTGTGATCTGCCTGCCTTGGCCTCCCAAAGTGCTAGAATTACAGGCATGAGCCACTGTATACACATATGACTCAATTTTTGTACAAAGAAAAAGTTATATGTGAAAAAATGAAAAAATCTGAGTCTAGTAGTTATCTATGGTTATATTAAGAGAGAGATTAGATGAATGCTGAAGGGAGAGGAGAAGGGGACACAATGGTTTCACTTCCTACCTAATAGGGCTTAAGAAAAAAACTTTTAGACATTTACTTATTTAAAAAATTAACTTGGAACCTCTTACTAAGTGAGACTCATAGCCTGTCTCAAAGAGCAATAATGTGACATTTCAATATTTTACTGATTTGGACAAACACAGAAACAAGAACTGATAGATAATTTATTAGATGCCTTTGCTTTAGATGCCTTTTCTCTTCTTCTTTTTTTTTTTTTTTAATTATTAATAGTGTTAGCAGGGAGGCAATAAACTTGCCCGTTAGAGTTTGGCAACCTGCTTGAGTTTCCTAGGTATCCTGTGATTCCTCTCTGTTCCTTGCCGCACAGCACTGACTCAGATCTGTGCCTTTACATGTAGCAGTGGTGCGAAAACCTATGCTCTCTCATAGCCTCATTTGGTTTCCTTTTTCAGGATATTACATTATGAAACATTTCTGGAAATTTGCAGCTTTTGACAGTAAATACAAATGATTTGTGATTCCACTAAGCCACTGCTTAATTGTAGGCTGCTGAATGGTGAACACTTTAAGGAGCATGGGAACAGGCATATTTTGTTTTGATCTTACACAGTCTCATTTGAAGGAAGGTTATTCATTTGAAGATGGGCTATGATTTACAGAAAGGCAATTATATTGAAGAATAACAATGAGCATTTAGTAATATATATCAAAATGTAGAATAGGAATAACTTTAGACCAGATCTAAATTACAAGATCTTTTATTTGACATAAGTAATTTTAACAGCTGAAATTTGCCTATCTTGTTGGTGATCAGATACCCACTGCCCTCCAAAATATAGGGTCAAATTTACATAAGATATGGATGATTTCTTCATGGAATATCATTCTAGGCCTATTTTCTGTAATTCCTTGTTTACTCACCTGCAGGTTATACTCTAGTCTTATTAGATTTCTTGTTTTTCCTCTAAATATCTCATACAGTTTTCTGCTTTGAGAACTTTATTCAAGTTATTTCTGCTTTTTGGAACACCTTCTCCCCTTTTCTTCCCTTCTTTTCTCTTTACTCCCCACTATCTCTGTGATTCTTTTTGGTCCCTACCTACCCACAAACAAACACACACCTCTGTTCCTCTTCCTGTTTCAATGCAAGAGTTTCCCAATGAAACCTCCCTACAACTATCAGCTAGCAAGAATCACTGCTCACTTTGCATTCACAGCCCTTTATTTACACTTTATGTCTTACACTGTTGCTTCTTAATGTATGGTCTAAGGAGCAGCAGCAATAGCAGCCTCTGTGGGTTGACTGGAAACACAGAATCTTGAGTCTTGTCCTAGACTTTTGGAATGTGTCAATCTCCATTTTACCTCGTTTTCCAGGTCCTCCTTATGCATATTACCATGTGAGAAGTGCTGTCTTAGAGAAGATATCCAACTTTGCCTTCACTTGGCTGCTTTTGTGTCAGTGGGTTCTGATAGAATCTGTCTTGTGATTACAGACTGTGTCCTCAGCGTTCATCTGCAAGGCAGGATGGAGTGCTTTGCACACAGTAGGGGCTCTTAACTGTGTGTTGTTGAATAAATGCTTGCATTTTCAATGAGGAGGGGTGTTTGAGGGAAATATACAAATACAGGGTATTTCCGCGATTCATGTCAGCAAGTTGTCATTCAGAGTGTCTGGTTTCCATCATTGCTGTGGTTGGGTTTTGTACACCCTAGTACAAAGGGACCGATATGGTATGGCTGTTTTCTCATCCAAATCTCATCTTGAATTGTAGTTCCCATAATCCCCATGTGTTGTGGGAGGGACCCAGTGGGGGGTAATTGAATCATGGGGGCAGTTACCCCCATGATGCTGTTCTCGTGATAGGGAGTGAGTTCTCAGGAGATCTGATGGATTTATAAAGGGCTTTCTCCTGTTTGGCTCAGTACTAATAGACTAATACAGAGACTTAGTACCTTATCAAATCTGTTTCCTCCTCTCATCTCTTTGAGAAAAAGTTACAGTGATGTGGAGGATTAGAGCTTTCAGAAACTCAGGTGAGTTCACTGTCCAGGGGATTATATTTAAAGCATAAAGAAATACTTTGTATTAATATTTTATGATTAGGGCTGTATCTGTATATCTGTGACAATTGTATACTTGTTCAGGAATTGGAAGCCTGATCGCAAGGTCAGAGTAAGAATCAGAGTTTGGTGCATCTGATCTTAGGAAAATAACATTGTTTTAGTTTATTATATTTCCTTTTGTAAAATTGACAAGCAAAAGCTTCATAATTTCAAAAGAGCTTTTCTATCTTGTGTTACAGATTGTAACAGACTTGCATTCAGATTCATTCTGGCGGTATCTTCATCTGCCCCACTTCCCCTGGTATTTCTGTTTTTCTTAGTGTCACTTTTGTCTTCTCTCATCTTTACATGTTTCTTTTGAAGTAATCTTAGTTATTCTATTCGTGTTCCAATACTTAAAACATCTGTATCATATAACTCTGGTGACATTCTTGACCCTTTACAAAATGGGTGTAGTTAATAAAATTACAATATATATAAATATATAACATAAAATAAATAAGAATAAAGTAAAAATAAAAATAATAAAATACAATGAAATAGATATAAATAATATAATTATAAATAAAATAAAAATAAAGTATAAAAAAACTAACAGGTGATTATTTGATGTATATAAGAACAAACACAGTAGCGACTTGCCATTTTTATTTTTGTTATTAGAGCAGATCTTGAAAATGTAATGTCTGTTACATTCATTTATTTTAGATTTGGATTATTAAGATTATTAAGACATTGTTTAGATTATTAAGATTTAGACATTGTTTGAATACTTCTTTCTACTTTTATTGACCATTTAATATATATATATATATATATATACACACATATATATATATATATATGTGTATATATATATATATTTTATGGGTCTGTGCTCTCCCTGTGGCATTTCAATGATACAAAAATGAATTAAAGAAACCAAAACAAAAACACTGCTTGTTTCATCTTCAAACCTTAAGTTGCTTACAATGAAATGAAGTAGAGAAGATGTGCACACATAATGAGAAAACACTAACATACATACATACATACTTACATATATATGTGTATATACGTGTGTGTGTGTGTGTGTGTGTGTGTGTGTGTGTGTGTGTGTGTGTAATTGTCATAGAGTTTTTCTTTAGAGAAATCTAGGAGGTCTTGGATATGAAAAAATGACAAGGTTGGTAGAGCACCGAAGGACATTTTAGATGAATTCTGATTCCTTGTTACTCACATTCATATATCCTCCCTCTTTCTTCCATCCTGTCTGCCTTCCTTCCTCCTTCCTAGGTCTCTTCTTACCTTTCCCTCCTTCTGTCCTTCTGTTTTTGTCTTTTGTGGATGGATGTTCATCGTACGATGTCCATTCTGAAGCTGAAAGTCTCAAAGACTCAAAGGCAGATAATTCTCTTTTTGAAAGTCATGTTACAAAACCCTTTTCATGAACCTGTCTATAGGGAAATTTCTTCCCGTCCTGGCTGTGCAATTAACCATTTATTTGTTTTCATGGATACCAATGCTTACTCATTTTAAACTTTGTATTTTTTTCCTCCTAAGAAGTTCATTGTTCTCTTTCTTCAATTTTCCTATCTTTGTAATAAACAGGAATTAGTCTTTCCATGTATCTGTGTTGATTTTTTTAAATAACTAAATTTATTTTAGTGAAAATTATAGAGGTTATATGTTTAGGAGCTGTTGGGGAAATAAAATTAGAAGCAAAAGTCTCCCAACTGAGAAATTCTCTCTACAAAAGTAAGAGAGAAAGAAAACATGTTTATTTTTTATTCTTGAACATGCATTATGAAATCAGAATGTGATGTACATCGAAGGTAATCTGCTAAGAGATTGCAAAGACAGAAAGAAATCTCACTATTTTATGAAGCCAAACAGCCCATTACATGCATGTTTTCAAGATAAACAATAACTTGTCCTCAAGTAAGCTTGACAGCACCATTTATCACACATAGGTCATCCTAACTTTACCTGATAATTGGGGTGGCCATCCATGTTAGCTGATTGAGTTTGGCCAGAGGAAAAACAAACTTTTCATATCTTTATGACAGGAGGTAATTTTTTAAGTTGGTGCAGGGTGCCTACCGAAGTCAGACTCCAGCTCTCCCACAGAAACTAGGAGATAGAGGTGCTAGCTACCTAGATGTTCACTTTTCAAAGAGATGGCCTCTAGGTCTTTGTAAAGGCATTCCTAGGTCACAAAGCTGACAAAAGTCCTTGTCTAGTCTTCAAAAGGATTTGTATACATTTCAAAGAGTGCAAAAAATACTCAATAATTGCAAGTTAACCAAAGTACATGCTCTGAGAAAAAGAAAGAGGGTGAAGAATCTTTTCCCTTATTTTCGAAAAGAATTATGCTTCTTGTTTTTAATATATATTTATTCTGACAGGAGATAGGTCCTGTTTCATTATGTTGACTAAGCAGTTCAGAATTACAGTTTTACTTTTTCTGAGTTTGAGATTCAGCTGACGTTTGTCTTTCATGGTTTGAAAATTAATTAGCATTTCTTTTATTTGTATTTTTATTGTGACAAAATTTACCATGTTAAACATTTTTGAGTCTACTGTTTTGTGGAGTTAAGTATATTTTCATTGTGGTACAACTATCCCCATCATTCATCTCCAGAATTTTTCACATTTCCTATTGAAACTGGTGCCATTAAACACTCAATTCTCATTCTATCCTCCCTCAGCCCCTGGCAACCACCATCATTATCACTTTAACCAACCTATTCAAAATGCCTGTGAAATTTCAATAATATCCTGTCTCTGGATGAGAAGTGGAGAATTGTGTTTGCCCAGGATTTTAAAGACAAAGATGTTTTCTTGGGAAACTGACTGAGAAAAACAACTTAAAAACCTTGAACATGGTGCACCCATTTATACAAATGATGCCACACTAATTATAAATAACTTAAGTCTGTGCAGCTCCCCAGAAATGTCTCATTTGTGCCCCTTTATTACCATCAAACTAATAATAAAAAACCTTTCTGGTGAAAGATGTTTTTGCATATAATTCAGGGATTTTACTAATGTAGAGTTGGCATTTTTCACAGCCCTTGCTCCAGTGAATTTTTATCTTTCTTAATTGATCTTTTGGACACAGCAAACTAAATACTGAACACTTCATATATTTTGTTTTATAAACTGCCATAGGCACTGGGGAGAATAATGTGAAAGAATCAGAGCAGACAATCTACTGCAGCCAGACAACCTGATTTAAAATCAAGCTTTGCTGTTTGATTGTTGTGATATCTTGAGTTAGACACTTCACCTTTTTGCACCTAATTTTATCATCTGTAAAACAGGCAAATTATATTCCTTTTTGAGTAAGTTGTATGAATATCAAATAGAATAAGACATGAAAAAAAGCACTGTGTATAGTGTCAAAGCATGAATTATTTCAGTTGAGTAATGTACTTAGCATAGAGTAGGAATGTGGAAAATACTTGTTGAATGAATGGACAGATGTTATTCTCAAAGTTAATTTTTCTAGGGTTCTCTTTTCTCCACATGTATGCCTGTCGTGGCTTATAACCTCCCTTCTCTTGGCTTTCCTCTGATTTCTGATCATATCCTCTTCTCCTACACAAATTATGCTTTCAGTTTAAAAACTCCAGATCTCAGAGTCTGAGTAATGATCTGAAAGGGGTTATGGAATTTCTGTTATATTCTTTCATACGAAACTCTTGCTAAATGGAACTGCTTCCTGAAAGCTTTTGGGGTTTAGAAATGGCAATTAGAGTTATCCACTGTAACATACATAAAGATTAAGGGAATTTATTTTTTTCCTAGCATCAATAGACTCAGGGGAGTTCATCCTAGCCAAAAAAATGATGAGCTTCAATAATATTAAATCAGACATGTGAATCCGAATTAAACAAAATTCATGGTGTAATTCCAAGCTGTTCCCTCTATGGTCACTTGGGTGGGAGCTCACTGAGCAACTCTGTTATTCAGTGTCACCATGCACATGATAAATGCAAATGTATGCATTGTAAAGCATCATAACCAGGGCTTACACTGACAAAGGCAGATGACAGTCTCAAGGGATTCTGTTGAATGTCCCTTGCCTGACATATTTTAGTGGAAAAATCACCCTCATCCACGATGATCTTAGAAAAATATGAGTGTTGAGAGACTGAAGGGGCAGAAAACACATAAAGAAATTATAGTATTTTCCTGGATTAAGAAACAGCCTGTAGAATCACTCTGTTTAGAAGAATGTAATTATTCAATCAATAATCCAGAGCGTTTTCTGTATACCAGGCTTCATGCTAGGCCCTGGGAGCCAAAAATGAATCAGAAGTGGACCCTGTCTGCAAGGGTCTTAAGAGAGAAGACATACATACTTAATTAATAGTACGAGATAAGAAAGTACATTACTGAGACTAAATGGGAAGCATAGATAAAGTTTTAGGGAGAAGGGAGAAATTACATCTAACAGAGGGAAGCAGGGAGGTTTCATGAAGGAACTGGTTTCAGAACTATGCCCTGAAGGACAGGTGGTTCTCGTACATGCGGAGAGGGTAATGAAGGGCATCCCAGGCATAAGAAATGAGGAAAGGGGAAGGAAGGCAGGCGGTGATCTGTAGCAATGTCTGTATTTGTACCTCTGGTGGGAGTCCTTGCTATATGACAAGTGGGGGTACAGCAAAAGGTTGGAAAGAGAGTTCACTGCCAGATCATGGAGGATCCAGAATGTCAGTGAAGGGCATCAGGGAAGTAGCAGTAGGATATGACGGTGAGAAAATTGCTTGGGTCTTTGTCATCAGTCAGCCTTTACAGGTGTTCCCATGGCACCCAACACTTACCTGAGGCTTTTACAGACTTCTTGTTTGTACGGTGGTAAATATCTCTTCCTCTGGATTTATAGAAGGGGATTTCAGTCTGTTTTTTATATATTAGAGAATGAAAAGAATATTTACATGCAAAAACTACTTTGTAGATCACCCTAGTAAATACATTCATTTTCTTATCATCTTCCTCTTTTTCAGAAAAAGCAGAACAATTAAAAATAATAGCGCTTTTTATTTTCCTAACGTTAAGGTCACACAGGTGAAAGGATTATTTGCTGGGTCTTGTATGTGCTTACTCCTATTATAATTGGAAAAATAAAGACTCCCCTCTCTTTTCTGACTTTTCCCCTATGGTGTCTTATGTTCTGCTTTGGCAATAGTCTTTAAGTATCCAAAATTCTGGAAGCAGTGAAATTATAATCAACTCCAATTAGCTACACTGGTGGAGCATAGCATCGTCATACTGAAACCCACCAGCATGTCTTACATCTCATTTTAGCTAGCCATTGTGTCATTGTTCCTCCCTCAGCTTGCCACAGGAATTGTTTAGCAAGTTAGAAAATTGATTTGTATTTCCTACTTTTTCCCAATTAAAAATTCATGACCCTTACTATAAAACTACCTCCAGTAGGAGTAATAGACTCAATGAGAGAATTTATAGAAATTCCTCAAAGCTTGATCTACTATTAGGGGACAAACTCCACCTCCTCTCCCCTTTTTTTCTGAAAGAACATCACTCAGCATTTCTAAACTGTGGCAAGCATCTTGATGCTTGGAGATACTACTAAACAAGAATTATTTAAGTCAGTTAGGTTTGAGAAACATTGTATATATTACTAAGCAATTTAGTTTTACAACATGCATTAGCATCCTAAAAGACCCTGAAAGAAGTCCTGTGGAAAAAGATAACTTTTGAATCTATTTTACCTAATATTAATAACCTAATGTTTCTCTAACATGAGGGTGAATTACCAAAACATAGTTTTTCAAAATAATTTGAAATAAAAGCCCGAGCTGAACAATGCAAATCAATATGTGGCCTTCAGAGGGTCTAAGTTAATCTAAGAATGAAATTAAAAAATATCAGGAGACTCAAATTAAGGAAGTGCATTTATTAGGACTATGCATTGAATCCATCCTCTATTTACCTACCAGGATTTAGATGAGGATTTTTTCATAGCCTAGAGATCCTTTAAAACCCTATCTGTGTTAACAGAGCTGCTACATCTGATATTATTTTCCTGAATCTGAAGAAACACCAAAGGGGAATGAAATAATAAGCATTAATTTCGGCTGTAGAATGCCGATGTTGCTGACCCTGCAGGGTTATTGCAGAGGGAGATTAATTATGCAGATCTGCCACCCTAGGCTTTGGAGTTGAAGTACCCTGTTGTAATTCACTGCAGGATCACTCATGTAGCCAGCATATTGATATGATTATTATTCCACCAAGGTTTTTATCTGCCCCTAGACAATTACAGAACCACTTACCAGCATCTTTCATTGACTTCTTATTTAAAATTCCCAGGGCCACAGCAGACATTCAGGTCCTTTTATTGGAGACAGCTATAGATCAATGGCATGAAGCAACATGGGATTTTCTTTAGGACATGACAAATGCTGAGATTGTTGCTAAGCAGAAGATAGACATTCGGATTCCAGTAGAAAATAGTTGTTGCAGTGGATCCTTATCTCTTTAAACTTTTAAAGCAATGGTAAGAACATACGATGGAAATACCATGAGATTTGATGTCAAGGCATTTGAGTTTGAGCACTGGCTTCACCATTTGGTATTCATGAAGCTATAGTTCTTCTGTAAAATGGGATTGAAATTAAATGATAAACTCCTGGCAGCTTGAGGATCTGGAGATCTCTTTAGGTTGTGAGATTAAATGTATTTATGTGCAAAATCCCTGCTAGGATATGTATATATGTGTGAATCCCTACGAGGTTGTGAGGTTTTAGTGTATAAATGTGTGAAAAAAAAACTTTGTGAATGACAAAATGTTTTAAAAATATTTTTGTGCTAATGAGAATGGCTTTTACTCCCTGTGTAGTCATAATGGAACATCCTTTTCATGGCCCCATTGCTTGGGTGATAACCTATCAACGCCTGTAATCACCTAACACAGAATGTAGTAACTATACATTGATATGATTAGCAGCTCCATGCAGTGTACATTCGTGAAATGCTGTGCAGAATAAAATTTCTGTTTCTTATTGCTGTCCTTAGCCCCTGGTTTTAGGGACTTCAAACCTGCAAGATAATATTCATCTAATTTGCATTTTTTCAATTAAGATTTCCTTTCTGTTCTATAGATCAGTGGTAAAAAGTATAGCTTGTTTTGTTGTGTTTTAATTTTTCCCTAAGAGCCTTTCTTCCTTATGCATGGCTGCATCACAGAATGCTACCTGTCTTCAGAGGCCAGCTGTAGTATCAGCTCCAAGGAGTCTTTCCACCTTCACTCCTCAGTCTAAACCCCTTTTCTCTCCCCACAACTACTCTCTACCACATTAAAATGCAAGTAATTCCTTCCCCACGGCATGTTGGCATGTTACTTGGACTGATTTGTATACTTAATAATAGCATGAGCAAACACAGATAACTAGCTTTGTACAGTTAAAGAAATAATAACAGCAAATACACTTTGTGGCATTTTATAAATATTAACTCATATAATCCCCTCAGCACTCATAGGAAGTAGAAAATATTATTCTCCCCATTTTGCAGGTGGGGGAAGTAAGTCACAAAGAGATTAAGTAAGTAACTTGCCCAATATTTCATAGATTCCATGTGGCAAAGCCAGGAATTGGTAATTAAAATAATAGGCTTTTAAACTATGAGGTTACAATGAGCCATAGGCAAATTGGAGATTTCTATAGGTTGTAAGTTCCTGGATGTCTGGGGCAATGGAAATCTGTGTCATCCATTAGCATTTAGCAAAAGGGCTCCACATGGTAAGTACCAAGTTACATGAAATAGCTTTGCATTGGGAAAATCGCCCCTGAAAAGCTTATGATGCAGCCAGAAAATGCCCCCCTTGTCCTCTGTCAACATTTTTTTTTAGTATTATGTTCTGCCCTCCTGCTCAATATGCTTGTCAGAGCATTTTAAAACCTCACATTAAGCACTGCTTGAGCACCTCTCTGTTAGGGAGGCCAGTGTTCTGTTTTTTTGTGAGTAGCTGTGTGATAAAGATAAGGTGTACTTGTTGAAATTAGGGTTACTTGAGTCTTTAGCGGTTTATGGATCAGTAGATAATAGCACTATAAAATTCTAGCTCGTTCTCATTCTGATGAAAGGGGAATTGCATGGTGTTACTTTATTTTCAATAAAGTCACCAAATGTCAATGCATATGAAAAGAACTCTGGCCATAGTCCTCCCCCGCTTCCCCCCATCCAGTGTGATCTGGTGGACTGAGGTCATAGCCCAGACTATGGGACTGGTGGGTGCGCATTGCCATCTGTCAGGATGATCCTAGTGCCCAAAAATTAGTGAAAGACGCCATAGAATTTCCTCTACAGGGACACAGACTCACACAGACCTCCTCAGTGTTAGTTCATAAGGGGATTTTCTTTAACACTTTAGATACAGAGACCTGATATTTCTTTAAGGCTTACGCTTTTGGCTTATATGAGTTCCCAGGAAGACCTGGAACATTATCTTTGTGTTTCAGGGACAAGACTGGGGATTGGAGCAGTGAGGATGCCTAATAGGCTGTTTTCTCTTGTAGAGTGAGAATACCTGAAGGTAAAGGCTGTACTGAAGCCCCTGTGCTTTCTCCACAGGTGGCGAAGTGTTGGCCTGGTGCCCTGTAAGTCTACTGTGAATGTTGTAATTTAACTCTTGCTATAAAACTAGTTGTAGAAACTGAGGCATAAGAACAATAAAGTATATGGCCAGTGTTATAGCACTTGTTAATGCCAGTCAGAACTGGGAAAGAGGACTCATCCTACCTGCTTCTCTGTGTAATGGAGAATGATGATCTCTTGGGTACTGCAGGGTCTGACGGAGTAAAGGGGGCCCATCTGAGGCTTCTGGGCACCTGAACAGGAGGGGGACTGAGGCCCTCATCTGTTGGATGCTTTCTATCGAGCCAATCATTTTTCTAACAGAATTGGGGGAATTATACTAGGAAGTACTCTGTGAAGGGACAGTTGACTGTATTGTCAGGCCAAGGATGGCTTGCATCCATTCAAGTCTGATTTCTGAAGATAGGTTCATTTCATAGGCAGTGGATCTTGATGATTGTTACGGAACTTATAGTGACATCTGTCTGAACCAACCTTTTGAGAAGATGCCGTCCTTAGGATGGCCTATGGCCTGACTAGAGAAGGCAGTGTGCCTGTGAATCCATATGTAAAATACAAGTATCAGCATCTTGTATCTGTATCATACTTCACCATGTATTAAACTTTATCGTGAACATGATCTATTGTGATTCTTATATCATCCTATGAGGTAATCTTTATTTTATTGATAAGGAGGCCAGGGTTCAGAGGGCTTAAGTACATTATCCAAGGCCACACAGTTAAAAAGTAATCAACAGCAAACTAGAACAGAGGTTGACTGTGTCCTAGAGCAATACACAGAAGTTGCCCGGTGTTTATATGTGCTTCTTGCATAACAGAATTGGACCATACACTGTGTACACAAACTTAGATTCCTAGTCAAAAAAGGGGAGTGGTAAGAAAAAACCTAAGCAAAACAGATCAGGGCAGAAATTTCTCAGGCCTCTAAGACAGGTGTAGATACCTACCCAGAGTTTTTAGAAAAGGAATAGTTTATTTTTAGGCAGGCAAGATAAGAGAGACTCTGGAGAGGCTGCAGAAGGGACATGTGGCTTGAATTAGGCTGTGGGAAAGTTAAGACTTATTTCCTTCAGTGATGGACAGTTTAGTCTCAAGTGGAGTTTTAAAAAACACCTGTATCTTATGGATTGAGGATTGATCTGGAAATTACGGCTTGGGCTCTCCCTTCTGCAATTAGAGTTTTCACTACATCAGTATTTGCAATGGGTCTTTAATAGGTACATTGCATAAAAAGAGGTTCATGGTCACATTGTTGTAGGACTTTCTCCTTAGGGTTCTTGTCACTTGACCAGGAAAGATAAGGACACATAGAAGGGTGAGAAAAATGGAATTTATTGGATAAAAGGGAAATAAAAAAGGAAACAGGGACTCTCGGCAAAGCAAGAGTCCTTCTAGGAGGCTTTCTGCCTCACAGATTGAATCACTGGTTACCCCCAGGAACAGGAGGAACCAGGCACCTCCCCTCCTGCAAACGGTGTGAACTTCTATAGCTCTACCCCATTCTCCCAGGACGCAGACTGGTCAGAGGTTCTCCAGGGACCCCTTTATACTTGACTGTCTCATTCCCCCTGTAGAGAAGTACACCTAACTGCCATTAGAATAAGGATAAGGATAAGGATAAGGGTGAAGACCAATGTTAACTGTTTCCTGCTTACAAAGCTCCTTGAGAGGCCTGCGTAAGGGTCCCTGGCAAAAGGAGCCATCGTACAAGGCTCCGATTACCTGACTGTTTGGAGTTTGATGGCCTGAAGGCAAGAAGAGACAGAATGAGTTATTAGAAAACGTATTAAAATGAAACAAGTGGGTGGTGAGGACAGCTTAAAAATCCCGAGGCATTTTACCAGTTTGCATAGGCAGAGAGAGGCCAAAAGCCTGACTGGTAAAACAACTTTTAGACTTTTGCCAGCGTGTGGAGCTTCTGGGTTCCCTTCTCCTGACCCAATGCTAAGCCAACCGGTTTAAGGTTTGGGAAATTAACTTTTCCCAGTTTGGAGGATTCATCCAAGGAGACTGTTTTGTAGTATGAGACATAATTACTTATCAGTGAATAGAGGACAGAGGGAGGAGACAGGAAAAAAAAAGGCGTTATTTATTTATTTATTTTATTTTTATTTTTTTATTTTTTATGGAGTTCCAGGGATCCAGGATGCATTTGAAATGGTACAGAATGAAGATGGATGGCTACTCACCTAGAAAGAGGGGAGCAGGCATTCTTTGTTTCATTTTCTTCCTAGCAAATACCTGGGATACGTGAGGGAGAGAAGGAAGAGTGTCCTCTTTCCCTCTTCCGTCCTTGTATCTTCAAGTCCTGACAGCTTTGGCAGGTGCCATCCATGGGTGCCAAAGCATGCACCCATGAAGCAGGGAGGGCTTAGAGAATATGAATTATCTTTTCTCACCTATGCCTCTATTCCCCCTACTGTCAGTAGCCTTGGAGTTCTCTAGACCTCACTTGTGCCATAGATACTAGAATGACTTTTATCCACGAAATGGAAGGCTTGGCTTAATCAGCAAGAATTAGCTGTTCTCATCTGAACTGTGCCTTTTAACCTCTGTTATCATCGGCCTCTAAAGCCCTTGGATCCAGTTTTCTTTTCTAGGGCTTTACTGCCCTAGAAA
The DNA here is from genome assembly GCA_004027715.1 of Plecturocebus donacophilus. Classification (NCBI taxonomy): domain Eukaryota; kingdom Metazoa; phylum Chordata; class Mammalia; order Primates; family Pitheciidae; genus Plecturocebus; species Plecturocebus donacophilus. The sequence continues at coordinate 133,733 of PVKP010001354.1, read as the reverse complement.
ATGTGTCCCAAACTCAATTTCAAGCATCACATGGACTCCTTATCATAAGCCCAATGCTCCTTAAGCATCACATGGACTCCTTATCATAGCCAAATGCTAAGGTAAAGCTGTAGAATTGAGTCCTCTTCCAACAAGGGAGAGAAAATGATGTCTTGTGACGTTTCCATATAACTAGTGGTTATAGTTATGCTTGCTAAGATTTGGATGCATGGTGCTTGGCTTTGGTTAGCTTCCTTGGCCTTACTTTCCCAAAAAGGAAACCTTCAGGCGATGGGCATCCTATTTATTCCCATCACCTGACAGGATTTGCAGAATAATTGCTCAGAACTAGAATACTGATCCAGATTTCTACATTGCCCATCCCATTTGTTCTTTCTGAGCTGCAGCTGGAGATTGCTGATTGGTTCACAGGAACAAGCAGAATTACTCTAAAATTTAGGCAAAAACTTAAAAACAGCTAATGAGTTTAGAATTTAATGAAAAAGGTATGATAAGTTTTGAAACATAATTTCTCTTCAGTCCTCATTTTTGTTAAAAAAAAATATTGTAGGCCTGACTTGTTTACAAAATAGACTTTAGTCTTATACTTGGCCTGATGAATTACATAAAATACAGCAAGAATAACTATTTCTACATACACCTTTTAGATTGGCTTTGATGGAACTCTGTTTCACAAGGAATCTCAGATAAGACCTTTTACCGCTGAGCCTAGCCATGAGTTTATATCTTCAAATACCTGTGAGTTGGGTGATCCTCTCTTCTTAAGGTCCCAAGATAAATTTGGAGGTCCTGGGCCTGTTAGAAAGTGACATACTCTACTGACCACAGGTCATGAAACCTGTACAGTGACTGTGTAGACAAGGGTATGAGACCAGTTTTTTCCCAACGGGCTTTCCTTGGCTCTGCAAATTGAGCTTGACTCTTTAAAGGGGAGCATACCCTTCCAGTCAAACCCTTGGTAAAACCACTAGTTTCTGCAATTGTGTCCTGTTGCAAAAGAAAAAATGGATTCTTACTGTACTGATGCAAACAACATATTGCCATCAGTTAAAAATACTTACAGATAGTATCCAAATTCTAGAGGAACCAGGCAGAGAGAAACAAATATGCTCCAAATTTTCTTCACAGGAGGATACCTTAACTAATAAAGGCTGTAAATAGTTCAAAATAAGTTTCCTTGACTCTGAAAAACAGAACAAGGATCAGCAATATTACAAGCAAAAGTTTTAAAGATTGTTTCAGTTTTCGAAGTTCAGTCTGTTTAGTTCTTGTTTTGCTTGATATTCGTGAGCACTTCAGCTCTTTGTGAGTTCTGTACAGTTTTTTTATTCCAATGTTATAATCTCCAAAGCTATCATAAACCTATATTTGAGAGCCCCTGTCAAAGTTCTATAACTCATCATAAACAATCTTTTGAAAAGGATTAAAACAAGTCAAAAATTGCCTGTGAATAACAAAATGTGCAGTGTAGTTACAGTTAGAAGCACAATTGGCAAAATTTGGTTATCTCTGTGATTTAAAATAGCTTAACATAACAACCTTATTATGATTGATAGCATATACTCAAACATTAGAGTTTTAGAAATTTCATACAATTTTGGAACATATATTAGCATTATTCACCAAAATATAACCTAAAGAAGATTGAACTTTGGCAATTCCATGTACCTAAACATGTTAAACAATCCTGTTTACCTCTCTTTTCTGGACACTCCAGTGGCCCTTTGAAGTATCCAAAAAGTCAGGTGTCAGGAACGACAATTTTGTAACTGAAGTTTGATTTTGGGAAGCCTGTTGAATATGTTAGAGGTTTAAAACATTTGATATTATGAAATAGAATTCCAGATTACCATAAATTATTTTACAAAAATGACTCAGAAATTTAAAAAGCAAAAAACCTTTTATAGCCCTTTACAAATTTTGCTGAAGAACAGATTAGTGCCTTAAGAGTAACTTGTGCTTTTATTTCAATCCTCAATTTACAGAAAACCATATATTACCTTTTTAAATTTAGCCAATATGTTTACACAGGGAATTTTTGCAAGATTAATTTTTACATATCTTCTGGCAGTTGTTTGAACTTTTAGCTTTATCTTATCTAATCTAAAACAGTTATTTAACCCTAGGCAAGAATTTACATTTTCCTCAATGACTAAAGTCACATGAACTGAAAGATACCACAGCTTTTGTTTTCCCTTTTAAAAACATTTGATCAAAGGGCTTATCTTCCTTTAGCACAATTAATTCGAGCTATTTTTATAAACATCACACACAAAACAAATATACAACTACACAGGCACTCAGAAGAAAACCCAGTTCCCACAAGATCCTTCCTTTGCCAATCTCCTATTTTGATTATTAGCCTCCAGGTGCTTTTAATTTCTGGGGTTCCATAAGAAAAACAGAGGTCTCTCCCATTTTATGCATGCATTAATAGCGGTGAGGCAAAATGGAGAAAAGTAATTTAGTTGACTGAAAAAACAAAACAGAACAATTTTTTCAGAAAAACAAGGTTCATGAAAAGGAAAACATAAAGGCCATTTAAATATATCTTGGAAATCTATTTTTAATTAAGCTGAGTGCCCCTTAAGAAAATCCTTTTAACTCCCTTATAACTCGATAAGTGGCTGATATTTCTGTCTTTCAGACTAGAAAAAGGAAAATCCAGAACAGCCTGTGAAGGGGAAGGGAATCAACAAATAGCAAAAGGTCATGCAGATATCAAACCAGAAGGGACTCACTTCCTAAGCCAGGATTGAATCCAGGCCATGGGTAAGCTACACAAAGCCTTGCCATGGTGTTACATATCATGATCCCAAGGATGTACAACAAGTTGGAGGCCTGCAACAGAGTATTTTACAGACCATACAGAAAGACATGCAAAGCACACCCAATTGGCTACAGCTTAAGACCAGCCTCACAAATCTTTTCTCATAATAAAACTTTACAGAGAATATAAACAGCAGTCTTTATCATTCCTAGCCTAGTAAAATGTCTTCTGAAAGGAAAACACAAACAAACGAACAAAAACACACAACCATGCTTAAAAGTCAACTTCTGACCTGATGGAGAAAAGGAAAGAAGGAAAAATTAAAAATGCCATCCAGTGGGTGGAACCCCTTGGCCAGGGGAAGGGGACGATGTCTCAGATGCCTGGCATTTACCAGCCCTAGGGGGACCAGGGAGCTGCTGCTTGCCCTCCCACCCAGAAAAAGGAAGGAAAAGGCCATGGAAAGGCTGGGTTGGACTGAGGCTTCCTGAACCCCAGGAGTGATGGGGGCAGGGGCACAGTTTCCCCTACCCTCAGAAGTGTGTGGGTGAAAAGGCTTAGAAATGAGAGGGAATGAGATTTCTTGGTTTGCTTCTCACCCTTTCTCAAACTCCGTGTTCTGGACACCAAAGATGTTGTGGGACTTTCTCTGTAGGATTCTTGTCACACAACCAGGAAAGATTAGGCTTGCAGATACACAGAAGGATGAGAAAAATGGAATTTATTTTGTGAAAAAAATAAAAAAGAAAGAAAAAAAAGGCAACAGGGACTCAGCAAAGTGAGAGTTGCTAGCAGGATTCATGCATCACAGATTGAATCCCTGGTCACCACCCAGGAACAGAGGCTTTTCCCTGCTGCAAATGGTGCAAACTTCCATGGCTCCACCCCATTCAACCAGTGTGCAGACTGGTCGGAGGTTCTCCAGGGGGCACTTCATACTTGAATGTCTCAAAATTACTTTGCTTAATGCTGTGTTAAGACAAGTTGGCCACAATATTCACTTGGCAGATTACTCCAAGCCTTTAAAATGCCAATGTGTATTGTGAATCTCCAAGAGAGATGTGGTATGTTACTTTTCACACTTATTTTTTGGACACAAGGTCCTTTGCAGATTGCTTAGCACAGGACATGATAATTTGCATCTCGCATTTTGGAGGAATTGTGTCCTACTTGGCCATTTGCTTTCTTGTTTTGTGTGTGTGTGTGTGTGTGTGTGTGTGTGTGTGTGTGTGCGTGTGCGTGTGCGTATCTAATTTTGCTCCCTACCTGTGAGATCCCTGATTAAATGAACCATGTGTTTATTTCTATACATTGCACAACTTCTATTAAAGTGTATAAAATAGGGGCTGAATAAATACATTGATTTGAATGAAATTTAATGCTGTAGATTCAGAAGCTAGGGCATACAGATTTTCTAGAGAAATCTATGAAAATTCAGCCACAGTTTTGTTACTTCTAGCCTTTCTAACAGCTTGTAGAAAATGCCTTTCTCTTGAGAGTCTCACAGACAGGATCGTGATCTTCGGACCATTCTTTTGAATTAGAGAGGTTATTAGTAGCAATGTCGTTAAGTGAAATTTAAGGGGAGAAAACCTCAGATGGCTAAGAAACTTTTCTTTGCTGGGAAAAGTAATTAATTTCCTAACCTGGAGGTGACTGGATCTTCGTCCACAAGTGATATGTCTGTTTTGTGCCTGTGGTGGTTATAATTTCACCTAATTCCCTATTCGAACTTCAAATGGCATCACATTGCCCAGGTAATATGCTCCTTCGTCCTTCCTCTGGACTCTCCTTCCTTCCCTGCTCCCTACTCACACGTGCTTTGAAATGCCTCTGCTGCAGCAAGGTTCTCTAAACTGTGTGGGGGGAGGGTTGGATTGGAAGAGAAACTTATATAATCTCAGACGGACAGAAAAAGTTACAGTACAGCCAAAAGAGCATTTTTTCCTGATCCGTAACATGTTTTTATAGTTAAAAGATCCGATTCAGGATCAGACACTGCATTTAGTTCTCTTGCCTTGCTTCCTTCAGGTTGGAACAGCCTTTCCATTTTGCATGAACCTCACTTGATACTTTTGAAATGTCACGCCAGTTGTTTTGTAGCATGTCCCTCTTTCAGGTTTGTCTAATCTTTTTTTCATGATTAGAATTGAAAGTATGAGTTTTGAATACCTCTGAATTGCAAGCTTCATGAGGAAGGGGACCATTTCTCTCCCTCCAGCTCCAGACTGCATCCAGAGCTTGATACAGATTTGCTGACTGAATTAGAAGTAGTATTCGACTATCTCATCATAAATACTCTTCCTTCCAGCCTTGAAGTTCCCTATCACATTCTGTGTTGGATTTAATCAGCTTTCTTGGTTTAAATTTATACACACACACACACACACACACACACACACACACACACACACACACAGATCTAGTTATCATTTATCTATCTATAGTTAGTTAGTTCTGTATATTTCTGTAACTTCTTCCTGTTTTCTTAAAAACACTTTAACAAACAAAACAGTTTTTCCACATTTTTTACAGAAATACAACATATTGATGGTACATAATGTTCACTTTTTTCATTTTTTTACACAAGCATTGTCATGTGATCATCACCTAAGAACTAGAACATTACCAGACCCTAGATGCCTCACTTTTGCCCCTCCCTTTAATATCTCAATGGTAATTCATTTTCTGATTTAAATTGAGCAATTTATAAAATATTTCCTTATTGACTTTAAGTTCTCTGCCTCTTCAGTTTCTTTCAGATTTAAGCAAAACCAAGCAAAAACTTTAGCTTATTCCATAATAAACACCAATTGTCATAATATATAGCATTTTGTATACATATGTATATGTGCACGTGTGCACACATGCGCACACACACACACACACACGTTTTCACATGTCACATCCTTTGAGCCTCTCCATCTGCCCTATGAAATAGTCAGGACAGGGATTTTTACTGCTATTTTAAAAATGAAGACATGGGGCCTAGAGAAGGGAAACCTTCTAAGCCATGATTTTTCCAATTTTCAATTTCATCATAGAGTCTATCACAACAATCCTGGCTTTTCTATAATTGTCAAGGCCAGATTTGACAAGTAAAACTATCTTCTTTGAAATATTTTGAAAATAAAGCACTAAACTTCAACCTAGTGCACAGAAAGTATCAGGCATGACGAGTTTTGCCCAATACTCAATGGTCAGCTTGAACCATGTAACTTGGGCTCTTTTTTGTATATCATATTAATGGTAGCCCACATTGTCTACCACTTCATAGTTCCTCAAGTATTTCACATCTATTATCTCACTTAATAAGAGTTGAGGATAAGCAGCATTTGCTGAGAGCAGTTTATGTTCCTAGACAGTGCTAAGCACTTTACAGCAATTATTAACTTTCCTCTCAACAAATGGTAAGGTAGGTATATTAGTTTCTATCATTCCCCAGCCTCAGTGTCCCTAAGTAGAGAATTATTTAATCATCAAATTGTTCACCTACTAGAGAGAGGGTACAATGGAACAATTCCTTACCTCGTTTAGAAGGATCCATGGACCCCTAGCACCCTAGCACATCAGTCTTGAATTAACCATCAAGACAGTGAGCTGGCTACAGATCTTTCTAAGAGGTCACTGTAAATATTCCTCACATCTTCTCTCAGGCTCTCCAGGATCACACAGTCAAAAAAATTAGGAACTTCAAGTTCAGTGCTCTTTTTAAATTGCTCTTTCACCTTCCTTTCACTGGAAACCCAGTTTTAGTTCTCCCTTGTGAGGGACTGGACTTCGTGATGATATTTTTTCCCTCAATCCACAGAGCATGTTGCTATTCAGAATATTAAAGAACAAAAGGGAATCAATCTGCTCACATTCTATTCCAAGGTTCTAAAGATGGCAGGTGGTATATTATGTATATATGTCCTCTCAGAGTGCTGAGCACTTTGAAGCTATTTCCTGAAAAGGGAGAAGGCAATATCTAAGAGGAGTGTGCTAATGTTTTCTGATGAACTTTGACTCTGCTGTTATATCAGTAAAGGTTAGAAGTAGTGGCTTGGTAAGCTGAAAGTTGGGGCATTTCATTGATCTCTTCATGTGCCTCTACTGCTAGGTGTTTCTGAAATATTCAGTACTTAATGACAAGGCTGTGTTATTTTCAAAGTAAATGTTCAAAATAGAAAACATATTTAGGTTAAAACAGCTTTCTTTAAACTCTCTAAAAGTCTTCACAAATCGTTTGTTGAGCTTTTTGAAAAGAAAAATCATACCACTTAAAATATATTTCTAATTAATGCATTGTAATGACTTTTTTGGGAGTACAGCTCTATGACTATTAACCCATGTATCGAATCAAGTACCCACTGCGACAATCAGGATGCAAAATTGTTGTTTCCTCAAACAACTGTTATGTGCCCTCCTTTTGAAGTCATAGTCTTCCACTATCCCTAACCCCTTGATCTGTTTGTTCTCTGTCACTCCAGTTCTGTCTTTTTGAGAGTGTTATTTAATGCAGTCATACAGTAGGCATCCTATTAAGGTTGGCTTATTTAATTCAGCACAATGCCTTAAAGAGTCATCCAAGTTATTAGATCAACATATATAATGCTTATTGCTTAGTATTGCTGAGTATTATTCTATTTTCTGGATGCCACAGAGTTTGTTGGTACATTCACTTGTAGAATGACAATTGAATTGTTTCCAGCTTTAGGCAATTAATAATAGGGCTTCTGCAAACATGCATGTATAACTTTTTGTATGAAATTAAGTTTTCATTTTCCTTGGAGAAATATCTAGGAGTGAGATTACTGGGTTTTATGGCAAGTTTATGTTTAACTTTATTAAGAAATTACTAAGCTGTTTTCCAGAGAGAGTGTATGGACATTTCATATTCTACCACTATGAGAGTTCGAATTGTTTTGCATCGTCTTCATCACTTAGTATTATCAGTATTTATTTTTTAATTCTAGTCATTCTGAAAGGTGTATTGTGGTATCTCCTTGTGGTTTTAATTTGCATTTCCCTGATGGCTAATGGTGTTGAATTATTCTTAATGTGTTTATTTGACTTTTGCATATTCTTTTTGGTAAAGTGTTTCTTTATGACGTCAATATTTTAAAATTTAGTTGTTTGTTGTATGATTCCTCCAACTTTATTCTTATTTTTCAAAAGTTTTCTCAATGTCTTAGGGCTTTCTCTTTTAATATAAATATTAGAATCAGCCTCTCTGTAGCTAAAAAAAAAAAAAATTTTTCTGGGATTTTGATTGGAATTAACTAAATCTATAAGACATCTTGGAGAAAATTGACTTCTCTGTGTTGAGTTTTTCGATTCATGAATATGGTATGTATCTTCTATTATTTTCTAGTACCAGTGTAACAAATTACCAAAAACTTAGTTGCTTAAAAAACACCCATTTATTGTTGCACAGTTTCTGTGGGTCAGAAGGCCAAGAACAATGTGGCTTAGCTGGTTCTCTGCTTAGGATTTCATAAGGCTAAAATGATGGTGTCAGCAATATTGTGTTCCTTTCTGGTGATTTGATGATGAATATATTTCTATTCCTTTAAAAGTTTTTGGACTATTCATGTTGTCTATTTCATCTTAGCTCAGTTTTAATAGTTTGTAGTTTTTGAGATATTAGTCCATTTTATCTATCTTATGGAATGTATGAGCCTAGAGTTTATAATATTCCTGTATTACCATTTTATTGTCTCTGTGATAACTAGTCATGTCCCCATTTTTATTTCTATTATTAGTAATAGGGAAATTTTTCCTTCTTTTATGTGTCACCTGGCTTGAAGTTTGTTTTATTGTTCTTTTCAAAAAACTAACTTTTGATTTCTTTATATATATACATGTATATATATACATATATTTTTTTCTGTTTTAAAATTATTTGATTTCTACTGTATACAATTTCCTTAATTAGGTTTGTTTAATTTATTCTTCTCTTCTTTCTCTAGTTTCTTAAATGGGAAAATTAGATTATGGGCTTGACATCTTTCTTTTTTTCTAATATAATCCTTTAATGCTACAAATTACCGTCTACGCACTACATTAGTTGCATCCTACATACTTGGTATGTTTTATTTTTATTTTTGTCAAGTTAAAAGTATTTTCTAATTTCCCTTACAACTTTCTTTTTGACTTTTTTATAATATATACTTTATTTTAAGGTATATACTTTAATTTTGAAGTGTTTAGAAATTTTCCTATTATCTTTCTGTTATTGATTTCTAGTTTAGTTCTGTGGCTAGAGAACATACTTTGAATTCTTTTAAATTTGTTAAGATTTGATTTATGATACATGATATGGTGTATCTTGGTGAATGCACTACTGAAAAGAATGCGCTATTTTTTACTTTTAGAATCCTCAAACAGTTATTCCATATAATATGCTCATGCTTTATAACTGCATTCATTGGGAAAGACAGGATGATGAATATTTACTTCATTTTACCCCAGATCAGAGTCTTCCATATTACTTTGCCAAAATTTTATTTACTGATAAATACTGGATTCTGAAATACTCTGCACAAGAATCTTATTTTCAAAAAAGCCCTATAAACTCCATAAAAGTTTATGAAAATAATAACTTTCTTATCTTCATAAATGCTATCCCTTTTCTGTAGAATGGAATAATTAATAGCTTTTCCTGTTTTCTTCAAAGGCTTGTTTGTCATATCTTAGATAAGCACAGAATGCAAGACCTACTCAGCCTTTTTGCAGTAATTTAGAGAAAGTAAAAGGAAAGATCTAAATGGGATCAGGGCAGGATCAGAACTGAAGGAAGTGATTTGACCCTTCATGGGGATGGCCGTCTAGGGTGTATTGATCGGTGTGAATGGCCAAGTTTTCAAAACTGAATAGTCATTGTTTTCAGTGGGCAGGTCATAGAGAAGGGTGTACTTCAACCATGGCAGGAATGAAGCCGGTGTAGCAGTTTCATGGTTACAGGAGGTTTTTCTAGCAGACTGTAAGCCTTTACAGGGATACAAGGTAGGCTTCTGGAAGAGGGTGCTGACAGGCACCAGGTCAAAGGCCTGGTGTTTTCTGAGTATAGAGCCATATATGGGATCAGGAAACTGAGAAACAATTCCAGTCCCATGACCTGCTGAAATGCTGCTGTGCAGAGGGAAGGCAGAACAAATGGTGATTCAGGGCAAATCCCACCCTTGGGGCAGCAAACCTAGTTTCAGCCTGTCACCTGCTGGCTAGATGAGAGAATCCAGTCATCTAGTGATGCAGGTAAGGAGATACTAATGATTACCAAGTCTAGAGAATGCAGACAAATAAAAAATGGCATATGCAGAAACAGATGTTAAGGTGCAGAGCACATGTTAAGACACATCTTTAACATTGTTGTTGATTACAGAGAACTAAGTACATTTTAAATCTTCTTGCTAAAGGATATAGGCATTAAAGTTGATATACTGGGAAACAATGGGATTAAATATGAGAGACGTACCAAAACGCAAGGGAGGAAGTAGGAAGATTGTCATGCAGTAAATAAAATGGATAATGTGAGAAAGGCTGGGAATTTATTATACGTAGGTTCTAGTCATCTGAAGCAACAGCAGGATCTTTTAGGCCCCATCTCAATAATCTAATGCTAAGCTATAATTTAGACACTGAGAAACTATGTTTATTACCCAAGTCCCTTTGCTTTCTGACAGTTTCTCCATCTCTGACCCAGCACTCTCTCACTCTAGGAAGCAAGAACCAAAAGGGTATTATTGTTTACAATAACAAAATTCTAAGGCTGAGTACAAAACAACGCTAAATGACCCAGCATTCTCTGAGAGGTTTCAGATCAGCCAACTTCCTCCCAGTAACATTGGTACCTGTAATCTGTCAAAAGCAGCCTGCTCAATCACGTTTCCTTTTCAGTCTGCTTTATTCTAATTCATCACAGGGCAGGACTGGCCCTGGATGTGTGTTTGCAGACAAGTTATCTTTAGATTAGCTTTGCCTTGGTGACCTGACTCTTTGCTGCCTTCAGCATAATCCAGTTACTCTTGGGAATATCAATTAAGGCCCTCAATCACACTAATTAGAATGTCTTCTAAATGTTGCCTTAGGAATTCAGCAGCTTATAAACAGGCAAATTGGGAAAATCTAGAGGTATGTGGGGTTTTTTAAATAGCCCACAGCAATTTGGGAGGCCATAATGCTTTAGCACAGCTGAGTAACGGGGCTGAAATTACTGTTCCTTGAATGCAGTGAAATCTCTAGTTGCTCTTTGCTGGCAAGTTTAATGCAGAATAATTAATTACATTTATTAATGACTTGGATGAGGATATAGGTTGCATGCTGATCAAGTCTGTAGATGTCACAAAGCTAGGAAGATAGTAATTATTGTGATAACAGACTCATGAGCCAAAATGATTTCAAGACAGAATTTAGCAGCAACCTATCCAATACATGCCTGGCAGTGTTCCATAAAGTACAGTTTGATGGTCATATTGCTCCTCTACTCAGAAAACTTTGGCGATCCCCTATTTGCTGTTTAAGTTACATCCCAAGCCCTTAGCCTGCTAATTAAGGCTTTGCCATATTATGAACCTACCACTGTCTGCTTTCCAACAAAATCTTCTATAATTCTTTTTCTGATACTTTGTGCTTGAGCAAAACTCAGTTCTTTATATACTATTTTCTCTTTGTGTTCTATGCTTTCATTACCTTTGAGCATCATTCTCGACTCAAAGTTTCTTTTTCTCACATGCTCCTTTTGCCTCAAGTCTAATATCCAAACCAGTTCAAATGCCTCCTCTTCTTTTACTGTCTTGGCTGGAGTGACCCCTTTCCTTTGCTAATCTTCAATAACACTTATCTATTCGCCTCTATTTTTATCACTTTTACTTTGTATTACAGGGTTTTTTTTTTTTTTTTTTTTTTTTTTTTTTTTTTTTTTTTTTTTTTTTTTTTTTTTTTTTTTTTGGTGAACATTTTAAGTTTCTGTTAGACCCTGCCTAGTGCTAGAATTTCTGTCTGGTAACTCTTTTTGTCTCCTTAGTGTCTCTGGATGTGTGTTCTATTCATAGTTGATGATACTAAAGTGGCTTCCTTGGGGTTCATCTTTACTATGGAAAAGTGCCTTTAGAGAAAGCCCTACACCTTGCTCACTGAGGCTTCATAGTTATATTATAGCAACTTGGAAACTGAAAGGATGAATCCTTGAGGGGATGGATATATCCGTTTTCCATGATGTGCTTATTTCACATTGCTTGTCAGTATCAAAACATATCAGGTCCCTGTAAATATATATACCCACTATACATATACCTACTATATACGCCCCCCCGCCGACACACACACAAATTGAAAAAATTGGAAAAGAAGGAGAAAATGCTCAATACATATTTTATTGAATAAATGAAAGACTGCCGAAGAGAAAAAAGATTTTCCCAAAGCTACAGTATAAGAGTTGGAAGGAGGAGGTACTGGAAAGAAAACATCATTTAATTTATCAGATAAAACAATAGCTTATGGTATGATGAGCTCACCTGTGATTTGTGTACAACCAGGCTAAAAAAGGAAGCATGAACCGGAGATTTTTCGAGAGGTGTGGTTAAGAGAGGTGGCAGAAGTTGGAAACTTGCATCATCCTTTAGGGTGGCCACACAGCTTGGATTCCTTGTGTAGTTTATACCTTTCATTTTAATTTAATACTCGTAAAACTACCCCATTTTAAAGGATATTATATGGGAACCTTATTTATCAAATACCTCTCTGATCTGTTTAAGCAGCTGCATCCCTGTGGTTGTGAAACTTGTGGCATAGGCTATTTGAGTGAATAGTCTTTGTAGTTAGCCCAATGTGAATATAAATCCCATCTTTGTCACTTAGTAGAAATATGATTGGGACAAGTTATCAAGACCTCTGCAGGCATTCTTATACGGCTATTATATTCGACACACAAAGTGGAGTTCTTGAGCATAGATTTTCTACATTGTCTTCAGGATTCAGTGTTTATAACCCACAGAGGTTTTAGCAGTGGCCAGTTATGTCTTGGATGGTAGGAAAAGAAATACTTCACAGAGCTGTCAAATCTCCAGGTCTTCTGCATTAAGTATCACACAACCATATGTAAGGATATGGTTCACAGTAGTTGGCTGGTTTTCAACAGGAAGGCTAAATATCATAGAAATTAGACTCCTGCCTCAGCATTTCTCTCTTCCAGTGAGAAGAGGAGAGCAAGAGCAGCAGGGAATTAGATGTATATAGTTTTCCTTAATATAAATTCAGAGCGTGATGGATTGCCAGGATTTCTAGACTTTCTATGTGTCACTAAAAGGGAAAAGTACCTGGATTGTAAAATATTCCCAACTAGAAATACACCAAGGGAATGCAAAGAGGGGTAAGAAGGTTGACTTTATCTGTCAGAAATGTGAGTCCTGGTCAGAAAATCCAGATGAATATTTTTTAAGTAGGCAGTTATAGTTCAGTGAAAAAGAGATAGTTGTAGAGACAGACAGCTGGAGTGTGATCATAGCTCTACCACTTTCTAGCCAAAGGATCTTGGTTATGTTATTTAAACTTGTCTATGAAATTTCTTTATCTGCATGTAATATGGGAATTAAAAACAACAAAACAAAGCGAAAACAAAAGTAAACCCGTTTTATTGGTTGGTTCTGACAATTAAATGTGTTAATACTGTAAAATTCCTAGAACAATCCCTAGTCTATAGTAAGCATGCATGCATGCTAGTTATTATCATTTAAGCACTTGAAAGTAATAAGTGATTCTCCTTACCTTTGTATTTTTGTTTATAGGATGACACTTCTGTGGTGTGTAATGAGTCTTTACTTTTATGGAATTCTGCAAATTGATGCCTCAGGTAAGTGAATGGCTTTTGAAAATGTATTAAAATGCAAGTCATGCATAGAATAATGAGTTCACTCTTCCTGAAAATGAATTTAAATGAGCATAATGTTATTTATGTCCATTGTCTTCTGTGGCAGCAAGTAATCATAAAGCAGAATAATAACAGAATTTTGGTGATGGAAAGAACCACTGATGTCTCTAGTCTTCATGGGATAGAATGCACAGGGGGAAAGTGGTCTGCTGTGTTTAAATACAGGAATTTTCATCACATTCACACTAAGCCAACTAGAATATTGCTTTTTTCTCTTACCTCAGGTCCTATGAGGAAAAAATGGAAGTGATAATAGCACAATTTGTTTTTCAGATTTGAACCAGTGGTGGAGAAGGCATCAGTGGTAATTATCCATTGAGATGTTAAATGAAATAATGATGAGTTTTTGTCACACTGTTTCTATATAGGAAAAAAGAATCTGTCTTTAGACTCATTCTTTCTTTGGATGTTACTTCATAAGAGGAGCCAACTAAGACCTTTATTGAGATTAAAAACCAAACTCAGTCATCATGGGCTTGGATCACATGAAATTAGAGATGGAAGAGACTTGCTCTCTGAAAATCCATCTTTTTAGGTCACCTCTTCCTCCCAGAATTGTGCCCAGAACCACTCTCTACCTCTGACTATTCATCATTAAATTGCAGCCTATGTTTCTGGACTAATCAAATTATTAGAAAGTTTTAGCACATAAAACTGAAATTTGTCTCTTTGATTTTGGTAACTAAAACTGAAATTTGTCTCTTTCCAAATATTTACTTGGTCCAACTGCAGGACTGGAAAAAAAAAAAAAAAGATAAGAAACAAAACAACCAAAAGCCTAATGCAATGATTCTCTAATTGTAATGAAGGAAACCTAGAGGTCCTCATTTTATAAAGCTTTTCAGGTAAAATTCCCCTGAACACCATGAACCATACTTTTCATATCATTGTTTTAATTCCTTTTCTGTGTGAGAGGGCTTCCGAGAGGGCTTCCGATATGTTTAGTTACCATATAACCATGACCTCAGTGTTCTGCAATATATGCCTTCAACTGTTTTTCATATGACATGGATCTGAGCCCTCCTACCATTCTGATCATCTTTTCTGGGTACATTTCGGCTTTTCTGTGCCACATAAAGCATTGTATTGGAAAGCAAAAATAGCACTAAAGGAGTGGTATAAGTAGGACAGAGTACAGCTCAAAGCTGAAAGGAGAGGTAACTTCTAGCCTCGTTGCCCTTCGGAGCTTCACAGAGGAATGGCTGGGGTTATCGGGGCTGCTGTTCAGCTGGCATGCACTGGTAGACAGCTCCCGGCTGTTTAGTCCAGCATTGATCCTGCCTGGTAGTTAGGTGTCCCATTTGATAGGTGAATTTCTTGATGTCCTGATTTTCAAATATGTTAAATACAGTTCTTGATTTTAATTGGTTCTTCTTTGATTTAGTTGTATGTTTGAATGTTATCAGCTCACAGAAACTTCCCTGACCATCTTAACTAAAACTCCCTACCAGTCGCTGTCTATCCCTCTATCCTGTTTTAGCTTTCTTTATAACACTTACATTTCCTGATATTATATTAACCTTCTTTCCCTTGTGTCCTCCTTCTCTCCCTTCATCTTTCTCCTCCTTTTCCTTCCCCTTTTTCTCCCCCAACTCCCAGTCCTTCCTCCTTTTCTGCCTTCCTTCTTTTGTTTCTCTCCATCCCCTTTCCTTCCTCCTTCCCGCTCTCTGTCTTGGATTTGAAGCTGCCCGAGGGCGGGAAGTTGTTCAGAAACTTTTGTTTGTTATCCAAACACTCAGAATAATGATTAACACATAGACACATAACAGATGCTCGAAATATAGGTGTCCAGTGGTTGAACGTATGCCCCTTTACATCCCTTCCCCTGCCCCTGAACTGTCCAGTTTTATAATGGAACCTGTTTGGGTTCCTGCCAGTAATCCATGATGTGGTTTTCGTTCTCCCTCATCTTGAAGGAAGAGAGAGAGGTGACTGTGTTACCATTGCTGAAGGATCGTGGAAGTTCCAGAAGCTAGTGAGTGCTGGTGCCTTCCCAGCGGTCCTGGCCATGTTACTTTTCTGAATGACCTTTACTGTAATCCATCCAAGGAGTCCCCAGCCCCCACCTCAAGTGCTGTTGGTAAGAGAGCTTTCTACCCAGGAACTGTGACTCATAATTCTGCTAGGGGAAACTAACGTCTTGAATAAGATAAGTTCTCATACCAGCCACATTGCGTCACCATGAGAGCAGGAAACATGTTGTAATCCCCGCAGCCCATCTGGCACATACTCATGTGCCTTCCTTATGAAGAGGTGTATTGTGTCTGACAGTGATGCCACTTCCTAGTGGGAAGGAGAGGAACAAAAAGGACATGTTGTTGACAAAAACGAAAAGAGCAACTGGCTCTGGGCTAGTGGGGGAGGAAAGAAATCATCGCACATCTCGAGGGATCCACCAACCTCTCTGCACATGAAGGTATTTCCTTTCACAGGGTATCTGTGGATGCTGACAGATGTGTTGGTCTTTTGTGAGACTCTCCTTGTGCTCAGGTTCCCGTCTCAATGGGAACACAGGTTGATGTCAGGGACAAAGGAGGAATGTTCTGAAAGCCTGAAAGCACTCTGCATGCATATCATAGTAGTAAGATATTTATTTTGTTGTTCTGAGTCCTTCCGTGTGGGCTTTTTAAGAGAAGCCTCAAATATAAAAAAAGAAACCATTAACAGCATCAGAATTTAGCACCACGCAATATGTTTTCACATGCGGTGAACTGGCCTTTAAGTCATACGATTCTGACTTCAGATCAAGACTTTTCTGGTTGCAGTAATGTGATCTCCTTATCCCCTCAGGAATGGGGAAGCAACATTTTCATCTTAGGTGGTGATAAAAGCAAACAATTTTTGTAAAGAGCTTTTTTTCCCTTTAAGGAATTAAAGCTTAGATAATTATAATAGCGATTCTGTAATTATAATGTGCTAGTTATAGTAATAATAATAAAGCTCCCTCTGCTTAAAAAAGCAGTTTGCATTGTACATATTCAGTGTCATTCTCACACCCAAACCATGGGGTAGTCAGAGCTGTCATAACTACCTTTGTTAGATAAGACAAGTTAGGATCAAAGTATTTAAATGTATTACTCGAAGTCACACAGCTATACTTAGCATGCCTGTAACTTCAACTAGTTTCTGGATTCCTGACACCAATATTATTTTTACTAAATATGCTTCAGTTGGGGTCTACTAGAATATAAATGATTTAGAAAGAAGTTTAAGATCTAAGGGACCACAGGTAATCAATCATTTTGCAAACTGTTGAAGAACGACTCTGTGATAGGTCTCTATGCTTTTTAGGTAAGCAGTATCTTTCCATCATTATCCTACTCCTTCACAGCACTTAAACATGTTCTTCAGGAGGAAAATTATTGTAATCCAAAATTCAAACTCAATATTCCTATTTTTGCTTATTATAGTATTAAATATTTTTACTAATAAACTCAAAGAGGTTCTGTTTTAAGACTTTGAAATGAGTACATCGGCTCGATACACGTCTCTTTTGCTGGGCTTCATTGGCAGCGTGTAAGGAAGCTGAACTCTAAAACTGCCTTTGGAGTAGAAATAAATTTTGGACCCTGCGATCCCAAGTTGAGGAGATAATAAAAATGGCACCATATAGAATATAATGAATTTTAACAAAATTATTTGCTGCACAAATCACATGAAAAAGATAGTGCACTGCCTCCCTAAAATGCAGGCACACACACAGATTTTGGAAAAAGAGTTTATTGCAAAGTCAACAGTTGACTGTGTGCCAGGTGCAGGGCTAGATTTCACACACATTATCATTAACCTCACAGGAAACATTGTATAGGGTAGGGGCTCGAGACTCCTCTACCTATTTGATAGTTTGGGAAATGAAGCTCCAGGGTACAGGTAGCCCAGGTGCATGATGCTCATGATGGCATGCCTGATAGAGCTAGACTGCCTTGACTCCAGAAACAGTGCTCTTTTTTTTTGAAAAAAATCCATACTATATTGCATTTCTTTAGGACTATCCTCTGCTAATAGAAGTAAGATCCTCTGATTCCTTTTTCATTATATTTTTACAAATGTAGAGAATGGAAATAATCTATCAAATTATTGGGAGTGAATTACACAATGAAAAATAAATAAATAGTTAAAAACACTGTGGTTTCCTAGTAATTGAGAGATTTAAGTTCTGTTTTACTCAGTGAGCTGTTTGATGACAGTAAAGCGGTCATTTCATCATTTTTTATCTCTGTCTTTATTTATAAACCAAGCTAACAAACCAAACAGCTAACAAACAACAGCAGTAGATTCCAATCAATTCCAGTTTCTTGTTTTTTATGAAGGAACGTTATGCATCATGGACACGCACAGGGTATATTCCTCCTCTTACTTAAATTGCTTCTAATAACAATGTTAACAATGATTTCACTTTATTCTAAAGATCATGTGTTTGACCATTTTATATTGTACAATCCAGGGTTAGTAAGAGGAGTTTCTTACTTAAGAGTAATGCAGTAAGGTTTGAGAAAAGGAAGAGAAAACAAATACCAAATAGAATGCCGTGGGAGCAGAGAAAGTTACTCATCCTGTCAGGAGATATTGGGGAAGACTTAATCATTGCTCTTTCCTAGGAAGAAATGCATCTCTTTTTTGGGAATGAAATAGTTCAGGACAACTCAAAAGACAGTATGAAGGCATTTAGAAGCCAGGCTGGAAAGACAGGTTGGGAACAAATTTTGCAGGACGGGAATTACTTCACATGGAGAGAATGTCCACATTTAATGTATTTTGGTTATAGTTGGCTAGATGTCTTTCTTTTTTAAATTCTGTCTTACCTTTGCAAGGACATACAATATTATTGATTCTATGTGATGGTTCCTTAGCTTCTGGTAAGAATTCAATTTGTTGCCAGCCCCAGTGGCCTCATTTTATTTGAATATCCTTGCTTCAAAAACTCCATACTCAGATATACTTGTGACATTGCTTCCTGTACTGGTTGCCCATGACTAGTCATCCTGAACACTCTTCATTTCTATGTAATTTAGTCCAAACATTTGGAAAATGTATGAAGAATACTGTTTCATTTTATTCTTGGACCTAAAGGTCATTGGAATTACAGAATTTCACTCTGTTGTCATTTAAATGATGCCTCTTGGGAGCAGATCTCTTGACTTCTTTTTTTTTCTTTAAGCTGTGTTTGTAGTTTGAAACACACTTCTGTTTTAGTTACTTATATTTCCCAAGGGTGGATTTACTATAGCCTGATTGAAAAGAGATTTAAGTACCACGTAATTGGCCTGATACTGACTTTGCAGATACACAGCTTCTTGTATCACAGCGATAATTCTAAGTTTAGCAAAATGACCTGGTTCTTTTTCACATGGCTGTGTTAGTTAAGGGAAACCAGTATTTTTGCAGGAACGCCTGCATATCATTGTAGGTAACAATGTTTGTTTTACAAGAATTTATTCTACCCTTTGAATTACCTTTGTTTTTGCTATCATTTCCCTCCCTCCTCCCACCCTGAATATTCATTTCTACCATATTTTTAAGGACCAGATTGCCACCTTAGCAGTGACTCACTCTCAAGACCAGTTCCTACCCATTTTTATTTCACCATTTAAAACGTTTCTTTTCTGTGTAACTGATTAACTCCTTTAGAAAATGAAATACATATCCACCCAAAATAACAACACAATGATTGTTCTGTTTATAAATCCACCGAGTGCTGCCATCTCTCTTTTACTTTTGAGGAACAGAGAGAAAATGGATGCATTTTACAAATAAATTTGGGAATTTCAGTCAATTTCAAGTACCTGCCATCCAAACCTATAAAAGCTGATGTACACAGTTGCCTGGGTTTGCTTTTTCCTGTTTTAGAGACAGTAGGGACAACAAAAATGCAAGGCAACTAAGAAAATGAGAGAAAAGAAATAAAATAATAACTCCCTCAACAACCTAGACCATAGTGTGTTGTTTTTATGACATTCATTTCTCCTTCTACCATAGGAACCGAAATGCTTGGTGTAGATGTACATTATTGGGAAATAAATATCATTTTTCTACAGTGTTTGTAGGGTCTGAAATGGTGATTTAAGACTCTTATCCATCAGCCTATTTTTTTTTCTTCCAAGATACTCTCATATTTTTCAAGGTGCTCTTTGAGGTATATGGGAGTGTTCATTTTGATATGTAGACCAATATACTGGTGTTCGCATTTTGTCTTCACTTACATAAGAAAATGTTACAGTCTCTTTGAGATTTGGGCTTGCCATGCAATGCTAGCAAGACTGACCAATTGAGACTATTTGCCAATTATGTTTTCTCAGTGGTGCCTTCCCCAGGACCTACTGCGTAATTGTAGATACTTAAGACGAAAGGAAAAGAAAACAAGCACATATATCGTGATTTCTATATGTGTGATTTTTTTTCTATTAAATATTGCTTTTTATTAATTTATTATGGTGGGTTTTATTTTATTACTAGTTACTTACTATTGCCTAAGAAGTATAACCTTGGCTCATGCCTATAATCCCAGCACTTTGGGAGGCTGAGGTGTGGAGATTGCTTGAGGTCAGGAGTTTGAAACCAGCCTGCACAAAATAGTAAGACCCTGACTCCACAAAAGAAATTTTTTTAAATAGCTGGGTGTGGTGATGCGCACCTGTGCTCTCAACTACTCAGGAGGCTGAGATGGGAGGATCACTTGAACGTGGGTGGTAAAGATAAAATGAGCTGTGATCATATCACTGCACTCCAACCTGGGCTATAGAACAAGACCCTGTCTCTCTTTCTCAAAAAAAAAAAAAAAAAAGTACAACTACAGTTGAAATATAGACCTTTATTAGTATTACTAGATGAGAGATTAAATTGTATTTGTCATATGTAACATGACATTTTGAAGTATTTATACATTGTGAATTGACTAAATCTAGCTAATTACCTTTTGTATTGCCTAACATAGTTACCATTTTTGGAGTGAGAATACTTTCGATTCACTCTGCTATCACTTTAAAGCAGGCTTGTCCAACTCATGGCCTGCTGGCCACATGAAGCCAAAAACAGCTTTGAATATGGCCCTACATATTTCTAAACTTTCTTAAAACATTATGAGACTTTTCCTGACTTTTTTTTTTAGAACATCAGTTATTTTTAGTGTGAGCTTATTTTCTGTGTGGCCCAAGACAATTCTTCTTCCGAAGTGGCCCAGGGAGGCCAAAAGATTGGATACACCTGCTTTAAAGCAAACAGATATACAAATTATTGTTCCCAAGTGGATTTCAACCATTATTAATCATAATTTACGATAGTTTTGTTTTCTCTTTTGTTCAAGGGGGAGAAATCTTTGTTTGCCGTAGACTTATTTGATGACCAGATGCAAAAACCTACTACTAGCTTTAACTTGATGCACCTGATCTAACCTGAATGCCCTATCCTTCTCTAGATCCTTTGAGACTTCAGACTGTCCCAAAATTGCTTAATGGACTGATATTGGATTTTTAAAGGGAAAACATTAATTTTATTCTTATATTTTCCTTTTTTTGAATTTTTAAATCTATCTGGTTGTCTAGGGAAAATTGAATTTCTTGTATGATAGATGTTTTGACATCCACATGGCTTGATTCTATATGTCTTTTCATCTTTTTCTGGTGTCCACTCAAGGCAAAGGAAAAGAAGAAAAAGAAGAAGGAGAGAAAAGAGAAAGAATGAGGGAGAAAGGAAGAGAGGGAAGACATTTTTTTTTAAAAAAGAGGGATAGTAGGAAAGAGAGGGAGACAGAAAATACAAAGAGAAAAACAGAGATAGATAAAGTATTCCTAGATGTATTTCCTGGATTTGATGCAAACCCAGCTACATACTTTTTCAGATTACCAAAGAAACTAAACCATTTTTAATATCACATTTAAATACTTCCCCACTTTTTTTTTTCCTGAGCTTTGCGTTGAATGGTTTCCTTTTTGAACAGCTAATTTTTTTCTAGGCGTTTTGTTTGTTTTACATTCTTATCCTTTCCCTCCTTCCTGGTATATTAAGATGGTGAGAGAAAATAGAAACCTTAAATCTTCCAGAAATTTCCTTGCATCTAGCACACATACAGCCATGAGAGTGATCAGCATCTCCAGGGATAAGGCTTTGTTAATCAGGATACTTTTATTCAGGGGAAAAAAAAGAAGCGTGCAGCAGAGATGGTGGAGACTGAAGCTTTGCATGCCCTTCAGGATAATGAAGGAAGAAGAGATGGCAGGCAAAAGCATAAGACTCTGGATCCCCTTTTGCAAGTTTCTAAGTCCTAAGGCAGAAATGATCAGCTGTTGTTTGCAATTGACACTGAGCTGTGAAATATCTTTGCTAGTAGCAATGTATTTCTTGAGGCACAGTAGAAACCCAAACCATCTACATTCAGCTCTAAGAGGAGCTTATAGCTTTACTTGGAGGTTGATTGAAATCATGAAAATTGTAAATGGAGTAATTAGTAATCGGAAGTGTTGGAGGACTTTCTCCCTCCCACTGCATGCAGTCTTCTTAGTAAAATGCTAAGGGGAATTTCAGGAAGAAAGTGAGGACAGGGTCTTTCTTCCTGGTTGCTTTATTAAGGCAAACTTTTAGCTCTCTCGCCTATATTACTCTAAATATCCTGTTCTTAAAAAGGGTCTCTCATCTATAATGCAGTAATAATTGATGACTACAATAATAGCCATGAAGCATTTTACCGTATTGGTTTTTTAAAAATCTATTTTATTTTAATTCTCTGTAAATTGATAATTACTATGTAGTAGGTGGGTAGGTAGGTAATAGGAAGGAAGGTGAAGAAAGTAACATTCTTTAAATCAAGGACTATATTCATATAAGATTATATTCATTTCTGAAAATCCTCATAATACAGAAATGTGTTTTTTCTTCTATTGTTACAAGTGAGAAACTCCAAATTCAAAAAATTGAATTAACTTACCTAATATCACTATAGTAGTAAGTGATAAAATTTGTATTGCTGTTTGACTTTAAGATGCACTGTCATTTAAAATATACCATACTGTCACTGAATTATTTATAATTAAGACTTCAGTTTCAAAACATGCCAACTAAATCTATCAATAATTGATGATATGGAACACACATATTTGAAAAGAAACATTTAACCAGTTATCAAAACAGAACCTAAGATGTGATTTTTCATGTTGCAAATAAAATTTCAAGGTGATTTGCTCCAGTCTTCCTGAAACATAAATAGTACACTTCAATTGTGTATATGGGATAATATACATATTTCCAAGTTTATAAAAATTTTCTCAAAGGAAAGCAGTTCTAAACTGGAATAAGATTACAGGTGGATGAAGGAAAGGTGGCTTGGTACAGATGCAGCAGTTTCGAGTGGAATGGGAAGCTGTTAACTTTTGGATGCTGCAAGGTTGCTTTGGCATTATTCATACGGCTTCCCCTGTGGCTAACTCAGAGGTACTAACTCTTAACTGCCTAGCTTTTCCCCATTTTCCAACGACTGACTGCAGCCTCTATCCCTCCACTTAGGTTGTAAGGGACTTAGTCAACGATGTTTGCATGTGGCTCAGATTTTTTGGGTACCCAGCAGTGTAGAGTTCTAGAAAATTCTTTTCAGTTTAAAAATGCCAGTTCTTTTCTGCTAATTTTTGGCAGTGATTGGAAGTGAATTGTGAAATTTGATTGTGGTTTCACTCCAAGTTCTATTTTATTTCTGATGGAGTTGGAATGTTTTATCTTTCTCGGAAATGATCACTTTTTGTGTGTATGGCAACAAAACAGCTAGAATAACTGTTACTTGGGCTCAGTAAGTACACAAAAGTATGGGCTGAGGGCACCTTAACCCATCCATATTCATACATAGGTAAGCTATTTCACGTGCTGCAAACTCCCCAGAATTGAAATCCCAACAGATTTAATACACAAATCCTCTTCAGTTCCAGGGAAATCAGTTTTTGTAATATGCTAATTATTCATTTCAAAACATGGAATATTTTTGTCACAAAAGGATGCTAAGTATTACCCTCCTATTTTAAATGTGCATCTTTGGGATTTAATAGAAACAGGTCAAAGATCTGTATAACCTCTATATTTAGAGAGGCTGGTCCTTCACGATTAGATGTGAAATCCAGTTCAGCATATGTCTCCTGAGCAACTGCTATGTGCAGACCCTTGTACATAGGATAGGTAAAGATAAGAAAGACATTGTGTGTGTATTCATTCATTTGTTTATAGTGTGTATGTGCTAGACACTGTACTTGCCTGTATTGGTAACCAAAACAAATTATGTTTGCCCTCATGGAGTTCATAGTCTTGGGAAGGGCTTCAAGTCTTTTCTTACTTGAAGAAAATAAGTAAATAAACATATTTGTATAAGAAGTTCTCTATAATTATAAATAAGGCATTATAATGATGGAAAGTAATGGGATATTCCTTTCCTTATCCCATAATTAAGGAAGATCTATTAATGAAGATGCAATTTTATTGAGAATTGAGGATGAGAACGAGCCATCTTTAAGGGCAGTGGGATGGCATGTAGACCCTGGGTTGCAGGAGCTTCATGAACTATAGGGAATGGAGCATGAGATGAAGAGGAAGAGGTAGGCAGGGTACAGCACATTCTGAGGATGTTGTTACATTTACTTTAACTGCAATAAAAAGCCATTGAAAAGATTTGGGCAGGACCCTTAACATTATCCAGCCAAGGTATCAAATAAGCATGCTAGCTGCTATGTGGGAATAAGATTGGCAAAGATTTGATTTTCCCAGTATGGCGGACAAGATCCTTTAAACACCCCTTTTGCTGTAAAGCAGCTTGAAATGCTGCATTTAAAAATAAATGTCATTTAAAATGAATTGCTGAGTTGGTAAGAAATCCTTAGAGGCCAAAATTGAAGTGAAAACAGGAATCCAGAAAAGAAAGGAAGCCAGCTCTGCAGCTGGCGGCTGCCCAGGGTTAACATCCAGAGTCAGAGGAAGAAAATATATTTAAATGCTAGGACATTTGGATAATTTTTAGAAAAAATAATTAAATTCCTACCTTACTTTACAAGGTAGGAATTTAATTAGGGATACAATTCCTACTTTGCGCCCCCAAATAAATCTCAGTTGAATTAAATATTTGAATGTAAAAAATAAATTAAGCTCTAAAAGTAGTAGAAAAAAATACACACAAACATTTTCAATAATGTTGGGATGGAGACATTTGTAGATATGTCATCAAAGGCAAAGGTTAGCAAAGAAAGTCTGATGTAATTGACTACATAAAGATTTAAAAATTAGTACAGCACAAAATATTATAAGTTAAAGGACAAATGAAAAATTGGGAAAACATAAGTATATGGCAAAGGGTTCATGTCATCAGGATACAAGGAGCTATTATACACATACATACACGTACGCATACACACACACACACACACACACACACACACATCTTTTCAATATAAAGCATACTCTGGAAAAATTAGCAAAAAATTTTGAAACTAGCAGTTCAAGCCATCAAAAACGGATCAGCACAGATTGATCAGGCTAAAAAGAAGCTCTAGTTCATGAGTGAGAAAATAGGTTCAAGCTAATCCAACGTGAGATGCTATTTTTTTTCACTCATTCATCTGGTAGAGATTAAAGAACAATTCCACCTAGCATGGGCAGGATACAGCGATTTAATGACCAGCTATGCTGGTCTTACACATAGTGGTTGAGAGTGCACCTCGAATAGGCTTTGTAGAGGGAACCTTGGCTATTTGTTTCAAAGATACCACCAAAATACCCCTCTTTAATCTTATGATGAACCATCCATACTATATCCTAAGAAAATAATCAGAGAAATACATAAAGACATACTTAAAACCTGTATCTTTCATAAGATTTTTACAATGAGTAATATTGGAAACAATATGAATATTCATGATAAAGGATGCTTAAATCAATATATATATATATATTGATATATATACATATATTGAGAGATATATATATATCAGTAAAATGGAATATGATGGATCTGTTTGTAATAGATGTGTCTGTTTAAAAACAGGTACCATATAGCAGAACTAGTGTGAAACCTTTACCAATTGTGGAGTTGTTTGCTGGAGCTAGGTGGTGTGGGATTGTAAGAACCAATTATTCAATTTTTAGAAAGCTTTTAAGCCCTTTATTAAATTAGTCATTTGAAATTGGCTTTGGTAAGAGTCTTTACCCCGTGGAAATTGGTAAACTGATGCTAGAAATTAGCTTCCTCATCACCCCCTGGCTGTTTACCAGCATGCCATTCTGGTCATGCATGTGTAAGCATGTGGAAAATCTCTTTGACATAAGATACATTTTTTTTTTTACAGGGTCTTTCTCTGTCACCTAGGCTAGAGTGCTCATTACAGCCTCAAATCCCTGTGCTCAAGAGATTTTCTTGCCTCAGCCTCCCAAGTAGCGGGGACTACAGGGGCATCTTACCAGGCTCGGTTAATTTTTTCTTTTTCTTTTTTTTTTTTTTTTTTTTGTGGAGATGGGGTCTCACCATGTTGCCCAGGTTAGTCTTGAATTGAATGCCTGCCTCAGGAGATCCTCCTGAGTGATCCTCCTGCCTTGGCCTACCAACCTACTGAGATTACAGGTGTGAGCCACCATGTCAAGCCTACACCCAAATCTTAACTGTGATTATCTTTGAAAAGTAGAATTATGTTTAGATTTATTTCCCCCTCTTCTAAAATAAATTTATCTTCTGTTACTACATTAATTATTTTAGGATTATGGCCTCCAACTGCATCAATGTTGCTACAAAGGGAGCTAAGCATTGAGCACACGTGGACATCAACATGGGAACAATAGACACTGCAGACTACTAGAGAGAGGAGGGAAGAGGGCACAGGTTGAAAAACTACCCATCGGGTATCTGTACTGCAAACTTCAGGATCATGCAATAGTCCCATTTCACTAACCTGCATGTATAGCTTGTATCTAAAATAAAAGTTGAAATTAAAAATCATAAAAAATAAAAGTACTTATTGTCTGACTGTATTTCAATCTAGTTAAATTTATAATTGGAAGTAAAGGGTAACTTAACTTTTCGAAATAAGAGAGTAATAGATCTGGACTGTTGTAATCCTCAGGAAGGCAAGCAAGAGGCAACCGTGACAGGTGTGATAGTGTAAGCCTTGGCTCTTTGTTTCTATCTGTAAATTGATATGGTAATAACTTCTCTAGCAGGGATGATTTCAATATTCATGAAATGACCTTGGTAGACTACTAAATTAGAAGCTTTGTGAGGGAAAATAGATATTGCCATAGATTTTCCTGCATTATAACCATGGCTCATCTTTCTGTATTTGTTAGTATGTCATGTCAAGAAAATAAGCATTAGCTACCCAAATACTTGGAATTTGAAATTAGCGACTCACCACTTTCCTCCATCAGTCTACTAACATTGGATACTGTATTAGTCTGTTCCCAATTTGCCAATAAAGACATAACTGAGACTGGGTAATTTATAAAGAAAAAGAAATTTAATGGATTCGCAATTCCACGTGGCTAGAGAGGACTCAAAATCATGGAAGAAGGTGGAGGAGAAGCAAAGGCATGTCCTACAAGGCAGCAGGCTAGAGAGCATGTGCAGGGGAATTGCCCTTTATAAAACCATCAGATCTCATGAGACTTATTGACTATCATGACAACAGCATGGTTAACCCTCCCCACCACCACCGTGATTCAGTTACCTCCCACTAGATCCCTCCCATGACATGTGGGGATTATGGGAACTACAATTCAAGATGAGATTTGGGTGGGGACACAGCAAAACCATATCAGATGCTTAGCCCAAAACCTATTAATACACTCTGATTCTTACCTGCTTTATCTACTCATTTAAACATTTCTCTTCATTACAGGCAGCTTTCTGTTTTGTTTGTTTTTGGTTTTGTTTCTAAGATCTCAGTACTACAGAGTATACTAAGCTAGTTGTCAACATTTCAATATCTGTAGGCATGGTTATGCATGAGTTAAGCAAATGAGTACTTCCTCCTTTATCCATCAGCATTCCTTCGTTTCTCTATGCAATAAACATATGTTGTATTAGGCTTACACTGTGTGCCAGCTATAGTTCACATTATCATTATATTCACTAACCATTATAGTGATGAATAATGTCAAATAGCATTTTACAGTATTAAAATGCTTATATTATTTGATCTTAGAATAACATTGTAAAATATATTATTATTCTCGCTTCACAAATAAGGAAATAGAAGCCTGGAGAGATTAGGTGGTTTAGACATAGTTTTACATATAGGAAGTAGAAGAACCAGAACTCAAGGTTTTGTCCTCTGTTCTCAAGCCCATGATTCTTTTCTCCTGGCAGACCCAAGGGATATCTACCCTTCTATTACTGAGGACATCTTTTATTTTATATTTTTTCTAAAGATTCCTTGTATTGCAAGCAATAAAACCAGACACATTAGTCATGCAGCTATCACACCAATCTAATTTTAGAACATTCCATCACTCCAAAAGGAAGCCTTGAGGATTAGCAGCCAATCCACAACCCATTCTCCCCTCCCCAAGCCCTAGGCAACCACTAGTCTACATCCTGTCTCTATAGATTTGCCTATTTTGGATATTTCTTATACGTGGGATGATATTATATGTGGCATTTTGTGACTGATTTAGTTTGCACTTAATGCAATGTGTTCAAGGTACATCTATGATATAGCATGTATCACTACATCATTTTTTAGTAATGAATAATATTCATCATTGAATCATAGTTGATAAATATTACTCATCCCTGATAGACCTGTGTGTGGTTTCCAGATTTTGGCTATCATGAATAATGCTGCTATGGACATATGTGTACAAGTTTTTACTTGCATGTTTTCAGTTTTGTTGGGTATATAGCTATAAGTTGAATTACTGAGTCGTGGTAACTCTATGCTTAATATTTTGAAGAACTGACATTTTCCAAGGTAACTGTGCCGCTGTAAATGTCTTTTTGAAGTATTTTGAAGTATATACCTCTTTGAGGTATTTGCAGTCTTGTGTACAACTGAGAACAACTCCTGTGCACATCTATGTTCAACTTATTTCAGCTCTCATATATCTCATGTTCAAATTTCATACTCAACTGATTTAAGCTCCAGTGAATATCTCTCTAGATATGGGACTGCTGGATCAAATGCTACTCTTATTTTTAATTACTTGGCAACATTTCCATCGTGTTTTTCAAGAATAGATAAAGAGAAGGCATTATATCATATAATTGAATATCAGTCAGTCCTAAAAAAGGAGGAAATCCTGCCATATGCATGGACCCGGAGGACATTATGCTAACTTAAGCCAGGCACAGAAGGACAAACACTACATGATGCTATTTATATGAAGAATCTAAAACAGTTAAACTCATAGAAGCAGAGAGTAGAATGGTGGTTGCCAGAGGCTGAAAAGGGCGAGAAATTGAGAGGTGTTAAGATGAAAAGTTTCAGTTATGCAAGGTAAGTCCTAGAAATCTACTGTACAGCATAGTGCCTGTAACACTTCTGTATTGTATACTTAAAAGTTTGCTAAGAAATTAAATCATATATAAGGTGCTCCAATCACTAAAATAATTAATAAATAAATGAATACATAATAGGGTGGGAGCAAACTTTTAGAGATTATGTATATGATTATGGCATAGATTGTGATGATGGTTTCTTGGCCATGTATGTATCTTCAAACTCATCACTTTGTGCACATCAAATATGTACAGCTTTTTGTACGTCAATCATACCTCAATAAGGTGGTTTTTAAAAAAGAAGCAGCAGAAGAGGTCACTGTGAATTCAGAGGTCTTCCGAGGATTCAGCCCTTTAATCTCTGATTCAGTAAAGGGGCATCCGAGTGTTTCCTTTTTTGTTAGTGTAACAAATATAAATCTCAGTGCTATGGGAACTCAGAAAATGTTCTGGATCAGAACATGCCCTGGGTAATTCACAATGTATAATGCAGAGAAGAAAACCCTGGACTCAAGTCAAATCCTGGCTCCGTGTGACTCTCAGTGTCCTTATCTATAAAATGAAGCTGATAATATCAGCTCTGCTTGCCCCACAGAAGTGTTTTGAAGATCCAGTGAGAAAATGAATCCAAAGTTTTCTGTAACCAGTAAAAGCAAATAAGGAAGCAGATGCTCAGTCAAATGAGCCTAGAAACAGATACCACAAACTTAGCAGATAGGTAAGCACCAACTGGTGCTCTGTATTATGAGATTAGGATAGAGACTTTTTACATTGGAAGGTGGGTGCTTGCTTACAAGAATCATATTGCCAAATGTGAGCAAACCCTTGCCCATCAGAGTTTTCACAAAATCCAGATGTTCAGTTATATATCAGTTGTTTAAGAATTCAAAAGTAGATAGTAGCTTATTTTTCAAAACCATTTGCTTTACAACCAGTTTATGATTCTATGATTCTCTGCTACCTTCCCTGATTTTGATGACTAAATCAGTTGAGGCTTGTATTAGTTTTCTATTGTGTTTTTCTTTTCTTTTTTTATTATACTTTAAGTTCTGGGGTACATATTTACCAAAGAAAGATGGGAAAATAAAATTTATTCATTCAACAGTGATTGTTGGAGGCATTTCCGTGAGCCAGGTATTTGATAGACATTAGGATATGCTAAGGAGCAAAATAGTCTCTGTTCCTTTCTTCATGCTCCTTTATATCTTATCTGTTCCATGTCTAACTGTGTCAGGGCCCCTGCTATTCACCGTGACTCATGGATGGCACCAATACTGTGTTTTAAAAATGAAAAACAAAGCAGAGGTCAAAGTTAGGTTCTAAAAGAAATAAATATGAGGAATAACATAAGGAGGATAAAAGATGTTGAGACTGCAATTCAGTTCTGTTGCTAATTTATTGGGTGAATTTGGGCAAGCTACTTAACCTCTCTGAATCTGTTTCCACATCTGTTAATTTGCTTAGCTATTGACTCTAACAAACCTAGCTTCCATAGTTTGAGATTTAGGAGCCTGTGAACTAAGTTGCCTTTCTTTCTCTTTACGTTTTTGATCAATCTATCTTTGCTCATTTTCTATGTGGCTCTATCTGCTCCTCTCCATCTTAAGTATCTTAGTCCAAGCCACATAATCTCATTCTTTAACTTTTCTTTTCTTTTTTTTTCTCTCTCTCTTTTTTTATTTCTTTTGAGATGGAGTTTCACTCTTGTTGCCCAGGCTGGAGTGCAATGGCACAATCTTGGCTTACTGCAACCTGCCTCCCAGGTTCAAGTGTTTCTCCTGCCTCAGCCTCCCAAGTAGCTGGGACTACAGGTGCCCACCACCACCCAGGCTAATTTTGTATTTTTAGTAGAGATAGGGTTTCACCATGTTGGTCAGGCTGATCTCAAATTCATGACCTCAGGTGATCCACCCACCTCGGCCTCCCAAGTGCTGGGATTACAGGTGTGAGCCATCATGCCTGGCACATTCTTGAATTTTTCTGCAGTAGCTTCCTAACTAGCTGTTTCTCCTTCACTTTTTCTTTCTACAGTTCATTCTTCACATAGCAACCAGTGTTACCTGTTTCAGATGGTAAATTAAATCAGGTGTGTCCTCTGTGGAAAACTCTGGAAGTATTTCCCATTATTCTTAGAATTAAATTTAAGTCCCTTAAAGTGGCCTATGTGATCTTATATGTTCAAGTTCCTACGTGTTGCTTCAGCTTCTTCATATTCCACTGTTCTTGCCCCTGGCAATTAAGTTCTTGAGATTCTTCCAGAAATTCACATGTACTATTCCCTTTTCTCACCTAAGTTCTTTCTTCACACACTCTCCTCTCAACTTAGCCCCCCACATCTTCATTCTATTGCACTCAGCTCAAAAGTTGATTTCTCAGGGAACATCCCATCTCCTGCCTAATCGCTGACTTCTCAGACTAAGTAAGATCCCTGTTATTATATCCACTTTATACCCTATACTTCTTTTTCATGGTAATCATTCCAATAGCAATTGTTGTTAATTGTGTGATTGTTTATTTAACTACTTAATTAATTAGTCTGTGACCTTCTCTAAAATGAAAGCTCCATGAGAACAGGCAGATTTATTTACCTCTGTATCTTTAATGTGTAGCAAAGCCTTTGCACTTAGTAGGTGTTCAGTAAATAGTGAATGAATGAAAAGATATAATAAATGAGTAACACTTAATTCTTTAAATCAGCTATGAGTTTATTTTCTATGAGATAACATAGTATTTATGTCAGAGAGTTCTGAGGAAGCATAGACCTTTCTTTCTATTTAGTTTCTGATCTTTGTTTTCACTGTGTACAAACAGCACTCATGCCACCCCATTTAGAAACAAAGATCTACCAAACTCTGTGTGCTGGGCACTGAATGAGCAGGACTAAAGCCCTCTCTTTGAACTCACAATCTAGCAGTGGATTGGCCTCAAATAACAATTATGCAAGGCACAAAGTGCTTAGTATCATAAGAGAAGTTCAGAGAAGCAGCTATGTTGGTTTCAAAGTGAGAGAAGTTGCTTCAAACTGAGGGCAGCCATCTATATCCTGAGGTGTAATATCCAATTTAGGCCATGAAGAATTTGTGTGATTTGTTGGGTGACAAATGGCAATGAAGAATGGGCCTATGACTAAATAATTGCCTCTGCCCAGTTGTTACAAGTAAAGCCAAGCCTCTAAATAAGAGGTAGGAACTGAACCTTTTAAAATTTATTTTCATTTTTATTCACTCTTATTTGCATATAGTCAAATTGAGTTTTTTGGTGTAAGAAGTCCATTAATTTTGACAAATGCATACCACCATGTAGCAAACATCACAATTTAGGTACAGAAAATTCCCATTATCCCCCACAAATTTCTCACATGCTGCCACTGTGAAGTCCCCTGAACCCCAGTCCCTGGCAACCACTGATCATTTTCTGCTCCTATAATTCTGCCATTTCCAGAATATCAGATAGATAGAGTCATACTGGTCTGGATTCTTTCACTTAGCATGACACATTGGAGGTACATCCATACTATCTTAAGTATAAAAAGTCCATTCCTTGTTACCAAGTAGCATTCCATTGTATGGATATATCACACTTGTTTATTCATTCATTAGTTATAGGATATTTGATTGCTTCAAGTTTTTGGCTATTATGATTAAGGCTGCTGTAAACATCTATGTTCAGGCTTTGTCTCAACACAAGTGTTTGTCACCTAGGACTTATATTGCTAGGTCATATGGTAAGTATCTGTTTAACCTAATAAGAGGCTGCCAAACTGTTTTCCAAAGTAGCTGTACTCAATTCTGCATTCCCGTCTTCAATGAGTGGAAAGTCCAGCTGCTGCACATTTCATAAACGCTTGATATTTTCCATTTTTTAAAATGCTAACCATTCTAATAGTTTTGCAGTGGTATCTTGCGTGATTTTTAATTTATGTTTATATAATGACTAATGATTTGGGCCATTTTGTCATATGTATATCTCCTTTAATGAAGTGTCTGTTAAAATATTTTGTCCCTTTTTAAGTTAAATTGCTGATATTTTTCATTGACTTTTGAGAGTTCTCTATATATTCTGAAAGTGAGTTCTGTATTGAATAGCTCATTTGTGGTTTGTCTTTGCTAACCTTTAATTTTCTTGTTATTTAAAAAATCTTGCTCCGAGACCCATCATTGGCTTTCCTACTAATCTCTTAGGTCTACTCAGTATGTTTATAAAACTTCTAGTTTTTCTCAGACACAGTGGGGGTCTATGAAGATGAAAATGACCATTGCCCTGTTAACAAGGAGCCTTTGAGTAGCTGGAAAGAGAATCCAGGTATCCAAGTATTTAGAATCCATGAAATAATGTCCTGCGTGCCATAGGTATGTACAGATAGTGTGCTATATACTGTAGAGCATTGTCACTCACTGAGGTTTCTGTTTATTAAAATACTTTGCGGCCAGGCTCTGGAAGAGAGTAACAATAAAGACTCTGTATGACTACATCCTACAAACTGTAACAAAGTGGCTTCCCTCTCTACAGCCTCATGTATTATCTTTGATGATGATGGGCATTAGGGGATGAAGAAGGAGCCGTGCCAGGAAATGCGGTCTTTCTCATCTTGATAAGCCATAGTCACCCACTCTAACAAGTGAAAAGCAAAACGACCACATAAGAAGCCATTAGCCTGACTGCATTTCCCCACTCCCTCACAAGTTTGCTGTAATTGTCTCTTTTGACTTCATTTAATCAGAACTGGGTAAAGAGATTCCATTCTTGACACATGTGGACCCATGTCCATTCTTGCACATGTGTGTGACCCATCAGATAGCTTCAGGGCACAAGTATAATGCCCAGCCTATCTTTTATCTCGGCTCTTAGTTGTCATTAATACGTGTCACTTTAGGCTGGATGCATTGGCTCATGCCTGTAATCCCAGCACTTTGGGAGGCCGAGGCAGGCGGATTGCCTGAGCTCAGGAGTTTGAGACCAGCCTGGGCAACACGGTGAAACCCCATCTCTACTAAAATACAAAAAATTAGCTGGCTGTGGCAGCGTGTGCCTGTAGTCTCAGCTACTTGGGAGGCTGAGGCAGGAGAATTGCTTCAACCCAGGAGGAGGAGGTTGCAGTGAGCCGAGATCATGCCGCTGCGCTCCAGCCTGGGCAACACAGTGAGACTCCATCTCCAAAAAAAAAAAAAAAAAAATTACGTCACTTTATCCAGTAGGTATCTTTAGTGACTCTCAGTTGCAACAAAGATAAAGTTTGTTCTTATTCAGATTGACCCTAGTCTCATTGACCCTTTACCGTTCTCACTCTGTGAAATCATCCCACACCCTGTGATCCAACCCCAGCTGACCGATGGACTAACTAATCATGGCTCACATCAGCCTGGACTCCTCCCCTTGAATCTGTCTGCGCACATTTTATACATGTTTTCCAGACTTAAATGAGATGCCATCTCTTCTGTGAAGGCACCGATGAGCTCCAGCCATCTTGAAGTCCGAATTAAGAGTGTCTTCCGCCCTCCTATGACATGTTGCGTCTTTATTTTTTCCTTTTGACACTTGCTTCATTTTGCTTTGCGTTGTGATTGTTTGCCTGACTCTCCACCCTTCCTGGACAGTGAGATCTTTGAGAGCACAGTCTATATCTTCCTTGTATCTTTATCCCCCACTGGAGCTAATATACACTGTTGCATGTGGTAAGTTTTCACTGAGGATTTGCTGATTGAAGGACATGCCATAACCCACAGTTCACCTTGTTTTGTGACCCAGACAGAAGAGGTGTCTCAGTGGCTGATAGTTATAACCGGAGGAGACACAGTGCTCTGATGCGTTCTAAGCAAATGCAGCTCTGTTTCCCTATTGGCTGTGAGTATGCCCTCCTGTCTAGAATAGGAAAAGAGTGATTTGATTTTGAGTAATAAGCACCCTGACTCTAATTGTCTACCTTAAACGCCTTCCATTGTTCTGCTTAAGGTGATTTTCTACCAGCATGAAATGTTCTCCTTCCCAGACAGTTGAGGGAGGAGCTGAGTCATGCCTGACTATTCTTAATAAGCCAGAGGCAGCTAATGCCCCAGGGAGCTGCCTTGAGGACAGCCTGACATTTCTGACTCCTCTGCTTTTTAAAAGCAGGTGTTGTGCGGGAAAGTTGAGCATGAAGGTAGCTTCGGAGTCTCCATTGGAAAAAGAACCATATAATGACACACGCTAATTTAGACGGATGTGCTCTGCCCCACTGCCTCTTGGCTGTGATATGTGTCTTCTGATGCTGGGAGGTGCTGATCAAAGATGTTATATTGTTCATTAAAGAGTCTCGCTCGCTTACTCACTTTGTTCCACTTTCTATTAATGGGTGCCCACCCACCTCCATTCTTTTCTCTGAAAAACTGGCTTGATTTATATTTTTCAGAGTCAGGCTAGCATTGATTATAAACCCATCATATGATAGAGATGGACAGGGTTACAGATCGTCTGGTTTTACCTTCCTATACATGATAAAACTGAATCCCAGGGAAGGAAAGTTACTTGGTCACAGTCAGCATTAAAGTTTAGATTCTCGAGAGTGATATCTGCGCTAGAATCCCTGTCTCCTACCTACTTGCTGTGTAATTGTGTGGGTATAGTTTAACTTATCTATGTTTCAGGCTCCTCATTTGTTAAATAAGGGCAATAATAAAGCTGTCTGAAAGAGTCATTATGAAGATTGAAAATTATAGTAAATATAAAGCACTTAATACCTGGCATATAGAAAACATTCACTATTAAGTGAATGATAGTGGTAGTTCTTATGGTGGGGACAGTTATAATTATAAGGTGGTCACACAGGCAGAATTAGGACAAGAAATCAGGTCTTCTGACCCTATGTCTTTGTTCTCCATAGGGTATGCTACAAGATGTATCTCAGGAGCTATATTTAGTTGTGAGGAAGTTTCAAGTGATCTGTCTGAAGACGAATTTCTATATTCAAAGAAAGGATCAGTAGCGAGTTTGCTATAGCACAGAAGGAAAAGAAAACATAGTCTGAGATGTTTGTCAACATGAAGAATAAAATTGGGCGGACTGTGTGAGGGAAGGAATTATATACAAAATCTCCAAAATAAAAACCAAGGGGCTGAGTAAGACCTGAGAACCTGAGAAGGTCAGTGGATAGAGAACTGGCTCTGGAATCAGAAAAACTTCTGCCTAATAGCTGTGAATTTCCCAACTCACTCTCTGAATCTCTCTTTCAAACCCCAAAATGGGGCAAGAGCCCCTACATCTGGGATCAACAGATATAATATGTCAAAAATTTCCATCTAAACTATAAATTACTGTGGGTTATGTTAACAATGTTGGATTTGTAGTCTGGTGGGATGTGGTGGGAGAACAAAGACAATGTTTTTTAAGTGATGCATTTGAAACATTTTCCTACCTCAAAGCATATGGAAATAAAAAGGTACCTTACATCTTTCTAAGCAACCACCTTCATTATTCAGTTTTCCACTAGGCAGGGAATCACATGCAGCACTGAGAGTCCAAAAGTTCCCAGGGGTGAGTGTCTTGGACTTGACAGTGTTGCGCCAGAATATATACCTGGACACACATGCAAACTTGTGTGTGTGCACACGCGCATGCACACACACACACACACACACACACACACACACACACACATACAAGTTATGTGTGTGTGTCTCAGTTGTAATTGTACCGTGCAGTTCCTACAAGCCCTCTTCAAGTGACTGCAAGTTATTTTCCTGATCTTTCACCTGTTTTTCTAAATGTAATTTTACTAAAATGTTTACTTTCTTCCTATATGAAAAGTACATTGTCCTGTTTTGCTTCCTTTCTTCTAGATTTCAGATAATTGGTTTGTAGCATGTCTTCTCTTTGCCAGTGAATACATGAGGCAAATGTTCTCAACCTTAGCATTATTAATAAGTCAATAAGCTGAACATAAAAGTAGGTATAAAAATTTAACCGCTGACATACCAGGGAAAAAGACAAACAAAGATCGATGGAAGTCCAGTATAAACTCTTTTTTGCAGTTGGTTTTATATGCAGAAGTAACCTTCATGATGTAGTTATCAGAGAGACTTTTATGCTGCTTCTGCTACTAACCCAGTCTTCTAGCTCAGGCATTCTCTAGCGGCTCTGGTGTCAGGCTGATCTGTATAATGTGTCATGGTACTGTATGATTTCTAAATCACCCTCCAGCTCTAACATGCAGTGCTTTTCTTTTTTCTTTCTTTCTTTCTTTTATTTTTTTGAGACAGAGTGTCGCTCTTGTCACCCAGGCTGGAGTGCAATGGCACAATCTCAGCTCACTGCAACCTCCACCTCCCGGGTTCAAGGGATTCTCCTGACTCAGCCTCCCAAGTAGCTGGGATTACAGGCATGAGCCACCACGCCCAGCTAGTTTTATATCTTTTAGTAGAAACAGGATTTCTCCATGTTGGTAAGGCTGGTTTTCTAAGATGCACAGTGGGTTATAGGGGACTTCAGTGTTCAGAAACTTAGACCAGGATTTTATCCTAGCATTTACTCTTCCCAAGACCCTGCTTCTTTCCTTGGGAGGAGATACTGTTCCTCAGGTGAGTGACCACTAAAAACCTAGCCACTCAGCACCCCCATGTCTTGAATTCCTCTTGACATCCCATCATAGCCACTGCCAGACATTTCTCCAAACCCCATTTGACATGTTCTCTTTTTCTTGCTTGCTTCACCCAATTTTCTCTCAGAATCTTTTGTTTTCTGTTTGTCAATACCAGTCATCAAGAAAAATCTACATGCTTGACACATTATTAAAATAGAATGAGACTGCACCAGCGTTTCACAGGTGATGCCTCTGTTAAATGCAGTGGCAAGACTGTCACCTGTGTCTCTTCCTCTGGCAGGCGATGACGATCATGAGCATTCTTTTACTCCAAGCAGTTTCCTGAGAACTGCTGCTGAGGTTGCTGGCAAGGTTCACTAGATACACTTGCCTTTAACTTTGTAATTTTGCATGGAATATTGACTGCAAATCTTGAGGCAGGGAAGTTAGAAAGCTCCTAATTCAAAGTTGAAGGCCCCGATGTACTTTGATTAAAGGAGTCTCTCTGACCCCCTGACTGGGAAGTGTAAGACATGGTGTTGAAAGGGACAGAGACCCATTGAATACATGCTGGGCTTTAAATTCCAATCATGCTACTGAGTAGAAAGGTGCTCACTGATGTATCTTTGCTAATTAAGCAGAGAGTCCATGCTTAGCCTGCTTTCTACAATAAAATGTAGAAATCCTAGCTTTTGAGTTTCTTGCCCTTGGCTCTGGTAAAAGGCAATAAAAACTCAAAATCAGACACGCATACTAATTCCTTTCTCTGCTGATTCTCTTTTTAGATCTCAGTTTTCTCATCTGTAATAATCAACATCATGGTAGCTAAAACGTATTAAGTTCGTACTAAGTGTCCATGTGACATTTTGGTATATGATCTTATTGACCCTTCGTAACAACTCTATGGGCTTGCCACTGATTACCTTCATATTTTGTTACATGTACTGTTACCTAAAAGGGAACCTAGGACAGAATTCTTCTTTTCAGGTGCCTCACTTAATGGCAGTGATGTCACTTAGCTTGCATCAGCCTCAAGGACAAACCCACATATAAGCTTCTTCACCTATAAAATGAGAAGGGTAAAAACAGTAATTGTATGGCTTGATCATCTAGAACACACATAATGTTATCTTTTGTGGCCCAATATAAACATTGTCTGTTCTAGACTTTCTGGGTTTGGTTCTTAGCCTGTTTCAGCCTCTGTTTTGAAGGGAAGTGTACTGTTGTACTATTTACATTCAAATTACCATCTAGGAATGTTTGTGCAGAAATTTATTTGGAATATATGTTTTCCTGGGACGATGTAGTAGAACACAAAATTTGGATTGGAAAGGAATGACTTCATAATTGCCACAAGTAAAATGACTCTTGTGTTATTCATCAAGTTATCTTTCTGGGAGTAGTTTGTAAAATCCTCTCATTTGCAGAATGAGAAGAATCTTTAAAAATATTCTAAATTATCCCTTGTAGTTTAACACTCTCAAACACTTTGTTACAGGTGAATCCCCGTAGGTTAAACATCAGCAACATTTGTTGAGCGCAACTCAGTTTGAAACAGGCTATACTCAGTTTGGAAGTGAAAAAGAGAGGAATATAATTGTAACAATAGCAAAGATTACATGACCAGCTCTCTGCTAAACACTTCACCGGTGTTGCCTCATTTAATCTTCAAACCAGTCTTTTTTAACACATGGGAACATTTAATTTACTTGCACTTAGTCCCATGGCTAGAAAGTAGCAGGACAAGGTTTAGAACTGGGTTGTTTGGGACTTACCTTTGCTACTCCCTAGGGAACGTAGTTGTTTTGGGATATTAGAGCCCTGGTTTGGCCCCTCCCCACGACTATCATATATTGTTTACCCATCTCTCAGACAGGTGTTTTGTCCTCTCTCGGCTACATTCATTTCGTCTATGAAATGGGGGTATTTTCAGCTATATTATTGAAATTTCCCAACTAGATCTGAGACCCATATGTTCTGGGACTCTATAATGATAACATGTGAAAGAACCTTATTTCATGTGCTGTCAGTCTTGAATGGACATTTCTTCAGGAAGGCTGTATTTTTTCTAGATTTTGTTCATAGCCCCTGGCACTCACAGGATCCTGAATAAATACTGCCTCATAATGAGAATAAAGAGAGAGCAAAGGCTGTTTGATTATTATATGCGAATAATCACTGGGTTTTTACATCTCAATCATGGATTAGAAAAGATTGAGTGGAGAGAAAACACACACACACACACACACACACACACACACACACACCCCCCAGCTAATGACTGTTAGAGTTCCCCAGTGTACTGTGTCACACTTGACACAAGCCTGTTTATTTATTGTCACAACAGCCCTGCAAAGAAAATCATTCCCTTCAGCCGCATGAGGTTGCTCATTACAGTAATATTTTAAAAGAAAATAACCAAGGTACAGAAGAAGCATACCCAGAATTTTTTTTTTTTTTTTTTTTTTTTTGAGATGGAATCTCACTCTCACTTGGCCTCCCAGCTTGGAGTGCAGTGGTGGGATCCCAGCTCACTGAAACCTCCGCCTCTTGGGTTCAAGTGATTCTCCTACCTCAGCTCTCCAAGTAGCTGGAATTACAGGTGCATGCTACCACACCCAGCTAATTTTTGTATTTTTAGTAGAGACAAGGTTTTGCCATGTTGCCAGGCTGGTCTTGAACTCCTAACCTCAGGTTATCTGTCTGCCTTGGCCCAGAATTCATCATTTAGCCTTCTGTTTCCTGATGCCCCTTTGATGAGAAAAGAGCTTGTTCTAGGTGGCTATTAGATGATGCTACTGTATTACTTTCCTTATTCTGCACAGCAGCAGAAAGGGTGGCTGCTGGACCCTTCTGGGACATAAGCATATGATAATTCAGGGTCTTTTTGCTGATGATCCAAAACCCAGTTATGAAATTATTTAATTGAAACCTGGAAAGACAGTGGAGAACTTCAGCAACTTCTTTAGATTTGGGAACTCTAAAATTATGTAGAAAACCCAGGATTTTTGTTCAAGTGCTGTGCCACAAGGAAATACTGGCTGAAAACTGCTCCAAGATGCTAGAATATTCATCCTTTAGTAATGCTAGACTCTGAGAGACCCCCATTCTTTTAGATTTGATTTTGTAACTTTAAGTATTGCTTATTATAATTCTGAATTTAAACTTCATAGGTTTGGTTGTTTTCATCTGTGAGGCTTCACTTTCCTTTTTTACCTTTTCCTTCTTTTTTCCTTTATTTTCAGGTTTACTTTGTGATGACCTCTCCATTCTTTTTATTTTTTAACCAGCTGGGACTACCACTCTAATTGATGTAAAATGACAGTTTTTAGGGCAGTGTAAAGATCAATACCTGGTGTCATAAGCAGGAGTAGTACACTATTGGGAATAAAAATATTCTAGGAGCAAAGTCTAATGAAATTGAAGCCGTGGATTGTTGATTTCTCCCCACCAAACCCTTTTTATAAACTTGGCATTCTTTCCTAATATGACAAATGCTATCATCCCTTATATCTATCAGAGCTATTTCTTTTCTTTTTTTTTCAAATTACTCAATAAAGAAAACTTCCTTTTGTTGGTGGGAGTAAGGTATGTCTAATTATCTGGTCCTGAAAAGCCATCTGCCCAGTGATGAGCACAGGGCGTACACAGTACCAGCAACATGAGAATGCCTGATGGATGCTCACAGACACTCCAACTCTCCCTCCTCTGCTCCTGACTTCTTGCTCTCCTCTTGATAATTTAGTCAAGGAATGTAAATTTTCAGAAACATTTTCTAGACTTTGTTTGGGTAGCTCTACCCTGAATAAACATATCTAAGTTTTAATATTGTATTAGTCTGCTCTCACACTGCTAATAAAGACATACTTGAGACTTGGTAATTTATAAGGAAAAGAGATTTAATTGACTCACAGTTTCACATGGCTGAGGAGGCCTCACAATCATGGCAGAAGGCGAATGAGGGGCAAAGTCACGTCTTACATGTCAGCAGGCAAAAGAGAGTGTGTGCAGGGGAACTCTTCTTAATAAAACTATCAGATCTCATGAGACTTACTCACTATCACAAGAACAGCATGGGAAATACCCGCCCCCATGATTCAGTTACCTCCCACCAGGCCCCTCCCACAACGTTTGAGAATTATGGGAGCTACAATTTAATATGAGATTTGGGTGGTGACATAGCCAAACCATATCAAATGTCTTTCACTATAAATTATACTCTAGGTGAATGTTTGCAAAATTTTTTTGAGAGTAGTGGTATATTATAGGACAGTGATAGAAATAGGTCTAGATATTTAAAACAATTTTTCATTGAGGAACAAAAATAATATCTTTTCAGTGTAAATATAAATCAAAGAAACATAGATTCATAAGGTGGTTAAAATCTCAGGAATGGTTCAACTACCCAATTATTTGAAAAGATAAAATAAAACATTGTTATCAGTGAAGACAATGATCAGCTATAAGTAGACATATCAAATAACAATGTTTTAAACTAATTCCTTTCCAAGTTTAGTGAACATAGGGATTACCTGGGGATTGTTAAAATGCAGATTGTGATTCAGTACATCAAGATGGGGCCTGAAAGTCTGCAGTTCTGACAAGGTTGCAAGGAATATGGATGATGCTGGTGGATTGAGGACCACACTCCAAGTAACAAGAATATAAAAAAACTTATTTATCACATAAAATGTAGAGCTAGAAAGTTCAGGGCTGGTAAGGCAGCTCCTCAAGTTATTCAAGGTCCCACCTCCTTTCACTTTCATACTTCACCATCTTTAGAATGTGGTCTTCATTCTTATGGTTCATTGTGTAGCTCCAGCTATCATGTCTATGTCTCAATGCAGCAGGATGGAAGAAATGGGATGGTAGGAGGAGTGTGGGAACCATAGGAACATGTCAGTTTCTCTCAAGGAAGACTTCTGGGATTTACCACATTACAATTTCAAACCTTTTCTATTAGCCAGAACTTAATCACCTGGCCACATCCAGGTGAGAGGCAAACTGAAAATTCCCACACCCTACTGGGAAGGGGCATATGAGGCATGGAAATGGGGCACATCTAGCAGTCTCTGCCATAGATGTGGATGTCTGCCATGAGAAATGGTTTGCCAGCAATCACATAGAAAAATTACAATTCATAATCATAATCAGTACATGCATAGGACATCTCAGTGTATGTGTGGTGTTCTTTTATGTCATAGGCTCATTTCATTTTCATAACTATTTTGTATTATTATGAGCTTCTTTTTCAATTGTGGAAAGTGAAGTTCAAAATAGTTGAGGGACTTCATTGGTCATAAAGCCTACCCTCACTAGTCTCTTTACAATTGCATATTCCTGTCTCTCCCTTCTCTTTCCCTCCCCCATTCCTGATTCCTCTTATCAGGTTCTATATTGTTCTTTGTTCCATTGACTCATCACCTTTCAGCATTCTATATACTTTTCTTATTTAGCATGTCAATTGCTTATTGTCAGTCTTCCAGTATTAGAAGATGAGCTCCATGAGACTTTTGTTTTGTTTACCAATATCCCAAGCACCCACTTTAGTATTTGGCACATGATGGAATGCTCAGTACATAGTTTTTTTGATGAAGGAATAATACCAATAGGTGTCAAAGTCTGCCTTGGAATTATGCCTGTTACTTCAACCCTAATACCATATGACTCCTCTGTCAGGGCTTCTGCTAATGTTTCATACTCTGGAACTCCTATGTTTGCCTCAGAAACATGCTCACACTTAACTTACTGATTTACTCCTTGTCTTTGTGTGTTTTTTTTGGTTTTTTGTTTTTGATTTGTTTTTTTGTTTTTTTGTTTGTTTTTGTTTGAGACAGAGTCTCCCTCTGTTGCCAGGCTGGAGTGCAATGGTGTGATCTCGGCTCACTGCAACCTCTGCCTCCCGGGTTCAAGCAGTTCTCCTGCCTCAGTTTCCTGAGTAGCTGGGAATACAGGCATGCACCTCAATGCCCAGCTAATTTTTGTATTTTAGTAGAGACAGGGTTTCACCATGTTGGCCAGGCTGATCTCCAACTCCTGGCCTCAAGTGGTCCACCCACCTCAGCCTCCCAAGTCCTAGCCAACCTAATCAGTTTGCTCACACTTTCCGTTCTCTCTAGGATTTCAGCCCCAGGTAAATACTTCCTGAGGGGCCATGCATACCACTAGAAAAACAAAATTTAGCAAAACTACCAAAATTAACGTGAAACCAGCTTTTCTGTTTGACTTATTCTCTACCCACAGGCTTAGATAGGACTACTAGGACACCCTAATGGGACAATTCCTAAGTGGCCCGATCTGCATTGGTTGGTAGTTCTCAATGTCAAAGGGGACTGGTTCTGATCTCAGCCAAATCTCAAGACTGTCACCTCCACCCTCCACCCTTTTTACAGTAATAAAATTAATATAAAATGTAGTACAATATAATATAGTAGGATATATTATTATGCTTGTTTAGAAACCTGTTATGACAATTGGTTTATTTCATTCCATTAACCCTGTTTCTTTGTCTTTCTTTTATGAAGATTGTTAATTTCCTGATGGGAATTTTCTGATGCAGATTCAGCTAACATGTACTGAGCTCCTTTTGCATGCTTGGACTTTTAATTCTCACATAGCACTATAAGATAGGCAGGGTGCACATACAGAGACTGAGTTTAAGAGAAGCATTTTGTCCAAGGCCATATGGCAACTAAGTGACACATGATAAATAATTAAGGATGGAAAGTAATTCCACCTTAAGTCTTCCAAAATTCAAATATGTGCTATTTCTTTTCTATACCTGAGCTTCCTGAGTTTTTATACTTGTTTATGTCTGTCTGCCCCAGCACCCAGCATAGTGCCTTGC
The DNA here is from genome assembly GCA_004027715.1 of Plecturocebus donacophilus. NCBI lineage: Eukaryota > Metazoa > Chordata > Mammalia > Primates > Pitheciidae > Plecturocebus > Plecturocebus donacophilus. The sequence goes on along the minus strand of PVKP010001354.1, from coordinate 89,211 downwards.
TCATAACAGTTCCCCAATAAATATTTAATGAATACAAATATATGAAGGGCTTTTCTGTGGAATATATTCTGCTTTGAATGTGTGAGGACAGATTTGGGACAAACATCCTAGCTCTATATTCAGGCAGCTTTTTTTTTCTGCTACCACTCAGGCAAAAGTAAGTCAATTAATCTCTCTGTCTCCGTTTCCTGGCATGTAATGTGGGAATGGCCATGAAAGCCCTAGAGGGTGTCGTGAGATTAATTAGTTAAAATGTATACCCTGCTATATAAATGCTAATTGCTGTCAGGAGTGTGGGTTGGATTTTCCAGTGACTTGGCTTTGCAAAGCTTTGCACATTTCCATTAGTCCTCTGTACCACCAAGTCTCAGCCTTAAGAAACCATTTTGGCTGAGAGGAATGATGACTTTGTGGTTCTCCCATGTTGAGAGGCCAATTTAGAGAGGACTTCCACTGTGGAGTAAACTGAATAAGAAGGGACATTCTAAACAAAAAAGTAATTCTTGTGCCAGTAATTTGCTAAATTCCCTTTGCTGTTATTAGAGACAAATGTATTTGCATAACAGCTTTTTCTTGTCTTTCTGAGGAAGTGAATCATATAATTAATTTGGTATTACATGACACTCCAGCCTGTTGCCATAGATTTTATTTTTATTTGTTCATTGAATAATTTAAAAAGCACTGACAAAATAGGCTCGGGTGGCTGTCTAGAGAACTTGAAAACTCACAGAACTCATTTCAAATGGGCAAATATCCCAAAGAAAAAGCTCAACAATAATAATAATAATGTTTATGAATACTAATACATATATTATCCATCTCTGTGGCACAGGAGGCTGACTCACTTTATAAATATATTCATTTGGTTTATAAAAGACCACATAAGGGAGATACATGGCAGGTATAATTATTTCTTTTCCCTTCAAAAATTTATTGAATTTAATAGAAGACATATTGAATCTATAGATTAGGCCAGAAATCTTGGTGATTGATTTGTATTCAAATTTTAGTATGTAAGAAACAAATGCTTTTTTAAAAAAGTGTTTGGTCTTGATTTATTAACTTACGAAAGGAAAATTCTACCTTCCTTTCTTTATTAATCAGGATAGGCAATACTAGTTGCTATCACAAATCTCAGTGGCTTAACATAATAGAGATGTATTTTTCTCTCCTGTGGCAGACAGCCCCTTGAAAGTAAAGTGACATCCTGAGCAGCTCTGCTCTGAGCAGTGTCAGGGATCCAGGTTCCTCCCATCCTGTGATGCCAACTTCTCAAAAATTTCTGGATTTCAGGGCCTCCATTTAAGATGAAGAGAGCACCAAAGATTATTCAGGGGATTTCAGGTTGCACAGCATTTCTGCCTGCATTTCACTGGCTAGAGGGAAACGCCATGGCCCCAACCCAAGTACTAAAGATAGGTAGTTTTCACATGAGTCAAGGGAAACAGAATTAATGAGCATATAGACAGTCTCTACCAGTCTGTTCTTGTGATCACTGAAAATCCATTTCATAATTTCCCCTAAATTGGTCTAAGTATATGCTTACATTTGAAATATTATGTTAGCTCTCCTTTTCTATCTCCTCTTTCTCAATTGGCATTCTCTTACTTTACAAAAGAAAAATCTATGTGTCACGCATCACCTATCTTACTATTAATTATCGTCCAGGGCTATAAGACTTACAGGGGTCAACATGACACTTATTTTATTGATGTCAGAATGTCTCCTTAATAAAGGCACCATTAAATCCCAGCAGACCTTCCTTTTTCTCTCCAATTTACCAGTGTTTCTGTTAAGAGTGAATCATGACATCAGAATGTGATCTGTGGCCCAAGTTGGAGTGGGCTGAATTGATACACGTTGTAGAGTCCGGTTGCAGGAACGATACTAATTTCCCTTTAATAGTCTTTCCTCTACCATCATGTAATTCCAGTCAAAAACGTGCAGTCTTGAGGAAGATGCTTTTGCAAAAAACATAAAGAATATCTGTAAGAAATATCAAAGGCAGTGACATTTTATCTAGACAACAAACAGTACAACGAAGATCCAGACTCCATTTGCTCTCCAACTGCCTTCTTTTTTTTTTCTTATTGTATACTTTGTAATTTAGAATGAAATGAATGTCAAACCAATACATAGCAACACCATTTTTAGAAATAAAACATAAAATCAAAAATTTTTCTAACAGAAAGGAGGTGTGATAAGGATGGTTTGACATAGAGTGGATGTGCCAACTGTATTATATGGTGGATATTTTCTTCCTTCTTTCTTTTCTTCCTTTTATTCTAATTCTTATTTTAATTAATTTGAAACAAATTATGCAGGTTTTTTTAAGGTCCATATATTAAAAGACATATCAAAATAATTATATTCTTTCTGCCTTAACTATCCTCACTTTTACTAATATCCTTCTCAGAGGCAGCAACTTGGGTATCTTATTTCTTCTAACATTTTCCATCTATATTTTGCTAACCAATTTGTGTACATTGTTATCTTTTGTGTAGTCAACCCTAGGCATTATCTTTTCACTTTTTTATTATAGCAAATGAGGATGATCTCTCTGAAACTGATATCTCTTCTACTCAATCTTCTCTACAGTTCATATTGGGTTGAACCAGTAATCATTTTATTAATGTTTTCACATATGTATGAACTATAATTCTATTACCTTTCTTAGTTTTTGAAGTTATTAACTGCATGGCTTTTCATATGCTCATTTTAATTTGTATCTTTTTATAACCATTTTCATAGCTTGCAATTGCCTTTCAGCATCATTTTTCACACTGTTAATGTTATCAGATAGTCTACCAGTTGCAATTATTTTCTCACCTATTGGAGGTTTCCAATCCTACTACCTACACTGGTTCACCACCAAGCCCTGGTGCATAGCTTTTATCCTTGGATCTCCTTCACCGTCTTTCGGAGCCTCCCTTCTCTCTGTTAAATTAAAATTCCTATTCCCAGTCCTAGGTTTTCTCCATTACTGTTTTATTCTCTCATTTTGGTGGCACGAATCCCCCAAAGCTCCCTGATAAAGAGGACATGGTAAGTAAATTGTGGAGTCCCAAGGTGTCTACATTTGTCACCTTCACACTTGATTATTTTGTTATGTTTAGATTCTAGATTGGAAATAATTTTCCTTCAGATACATTGCTTCATTATCTTCTAGTCTCCAGTCTTGTGTTTGGGAGTTTCCAAATCATTCTCATTCCTAATATTTGGTAAAGTGAACCTTTTTTCGCTTTCTTTTCTTACTCCTTGGCAGTTTGCAGAATCTTCTCTTTCTCTACAATTGTTTTGAAATATTTCTGTGGTGTAAGTCTGTTTTCATCCACTATGCTGGGGAAATTGATAGGTCCTTAGAAGGTTGTATACTTCAGTTCTCAGATGTTGTTTTTTCTGTGAATTATTTAATTGAGAATTTTCTTTGTATTTTGGGTTTTTTTTGTAGCGGGTCAGGTGGGGGGGGGGTGCTCCTTTTATTCACATACTGAGATTCCTGGACTAAGCTTCTAACTTTCTTGTCTGTTTTCTATTTCTTTTTCTTTCTACTCTACTTTTTAGGAAATCTTTACATTTTACATCTAAGAAAAAGTGTATATTAAAATTTTTTGTTTTAGTGGGCTTTTTTTTTCTCTGAATATTTCTTTATTATAGCATCTTGTTCCTGCTCCACGGATGAAATAGATTCCTTACCTCTCTGAGAATGTCGAGAGTACTTTGTAAATGTTTACCTTTCCTTGAATAATTTGACTTTCTCCAAGTTTTTTTTCTTTTTTACTTTGTTTGTTTGTTTTGACATTACATTTTGTGGTAGAGATTTTTCTCAGATTATCTGCTCAGATGTAAAAAGAAGTGATTAAGAAGCTGATTGGAAATTCTAAATGTGGGTGTGAAGCTGTGTCACTTGTTAAACTTGAGCTTTTCTGCTGGATGATGTGGCTGCAAAATTTGGTAAAGAGCTTCTGATAGTAAGATTGCTAGACCTTTCTTCTTAAACTGGCCAAATTTTCCACAGAAGGTTCCTTCATTCTGTTCTCTGGAGAGTAAATGACTACCCTCATCCTTGGAGCTGAGTGAAGAAAATTGTTCGTACTGGAAGAGTGGACTTGGAACAAAGGATGTAACTTTTTGATATGGCTGTCATTCTGTCTTTATTTTACCATTCTTCCCATATCTTCAGTTTTGAGGTACCTGACTGCATTTGCCAGGATAGGTTATTGGTATCAGTAATAAGCAAATCCAAATAATCCATGCCTTAAAAGAATAAAGTTGTATGATATGCCATCCATCGAAGGACCTAAGGGAGTGTCTGTCTCTGTGCTTTCATATTTGCCAAGGCAGAGGAAAAGGGAACTTTGTAAAATATACACCACCTCTTGAAACATTTACCGCAAGTAGCACTGATCGCATCTTCTTGGTCAAAGTACATCACATGGCTGCTCCTTACTTCAGAGGTGTGGAAAAGTACAATCGTGTAATATGCCTGAGAGGAGAACCCATGAATACTGGGCAAACAGCACGAATGACTCTTTATCTTGGTGCTGATAGTTCCTGGGTCTTTTTAGCATCCTGAACTACAGATTGGTTTGTTTCCCAGTTCTCTGCTGCTGGTTTAGCATTGGTCTTTTTAGGTCTGCTAAGCCTGTTACCATTGTCCATGTTGATATCACTATTGTCTTTTCTTCTGTACTTACAGTTACTTGGGATTATGTATTAAAAATTATTTTATTATTATTATTTACTTTTTTGAGATGGAGTCTTGCTCTATCACCCAGCCTGGAGTGCAGTGGCACAATCTCGGCTCACTTGCAACCTCCGCCTCCTGGGATTAAGTGATACTCCTGCCTCAGCTTTCTGAGTAGTTGGAATTACAGGTGCCCACCACCACACCCAGATAATTTTCGTATTTTCAGTAGAGACAGAATTTCACCATGTTGGCCAGGCTGGTCTTGAACTCCTGACCTCACGTGTTCCACCCACCTTGTCCTCCTAAAGTGCTGGGATTATAGTGTGAGCCACCACGCCCAGCCAAAACTTTGGTTATAATTTTACGTAAACTGAATGAGCTAACTCTGCAACATTGCAACGTTAATGCAAATATGTTTAAAGAATATGATACTTTATAAAAGATGTTGTATTATAAGTGTGTATTGATGTGAACAACATTTTGATTTTTCCAATTATTTCTCTGTATATTGAATTTTAAAAGTTGCTTCTAAATGAAAACATAGCAACAAATAGTCATCTGTTGAGTTTTGAAAAAAAACAATTTGTTAAATTTCCCAGAGCTGTATTACTTACATGACAAATCCTTTTGCAAGTCAGAAAGCTTCAGATTCTTTGCTTTTATCAATATTGGAATAATGACAAGTGAGTTGTTTTCGCAGTTATCCATTGCTACAAAAATGTTGCCTTGCAAAGTAGCACAAATTTCAATGACTAAACTTCATTTTATTTATTTCACTTGTTTTTTTTTTCTTGTGTGGCTTAGTTCATCTAGGCTTGGTATTGCTCTTGTACCTTTGCTCAGTTGTGGAAAGCCAGATAGCTATACTTTTGGAGGTGGGCCAGCTGCCAGCTGGGGTGTCTCAGCTGTACTCTGTGTGGTCTCTTATTTATTAATATACTTTCCTGGACTTGTTCTCATGGTGACAACAGCGTTCCAAGAGAAATAGCAAAAGCTTTTAAGTTTTAGGCCTAGATTCTCACACACCACACAATAATCTTTGTGTGCTGCATTTTCTTTGCCAATATAACTCACAAGGACAGCCCAGATTCAAGGGGTGGTAAGATAGACTCTTGATTGGAAAACTCCCAGTTTCGAATTGCAGAAGATGTGGATACAGGGGAAAGGGAAAACTAGGGCTGTTTTTGCAGAAGTGTTTTCAAGTGATCGTTAAAAATAATGTTTGATGATAAAAACATAAAATGGTTATACATCTCAGAAGGAATTTAAAGAATTGAGTGACCTTGTAGAACTAAGCTCCTTTAGTTCCTTGCTATAAACAGATTTTCCCAGTTCTTACATGTAAGCAAACAATTTTCAGCTAGTACCTAAAAACTCTCATTCAAAAGTAGCCCTTCTATATTACTAAGACATGATTTCCAATATAATCCTTATATTTTATAATCAGTAATTACTTATAAAATTGAAAACATATCATTAAATTTACAAAACATTTAAAAAAATCTTTTTAACACTTAGGTCTTTGCATATTACACAAAAGAATAAAATGATGAGAAAAAAATAAACTAACAAACATAAGAATATATTCCATTAAAGTAAATTTACACGTGGAGATAGTGGGATTAATATAAGTAGAAAAAGAAACTATGAAATTTGTAATAGTTAAAGGAAAGCCTTTTTGCATATTTTTAGTTTGCATATTGGTGTATGGCAAATCACTATCCCATTGGATGTAATTATAAAAGAATGATATAACTCTTTTACCTATAATAGGACACTAAATATATCCTTTCCAATTATACATAGCATGAAAAGTTTTAGATATCAATGGAAATGTAGGAACGATTATAGAGTTTAAAAATACATACATAAGCATGTGTATGTGTGTACATTAGGGACCTAAGGGGAAAATTGCTCTAAGGGGACAGTTTTGTGGCTTGTAGGACTCCATCACCTCTGATCTCTGTTCAGCCTTCCTCTGGTGACCTCAAGAGCCCTCCACTCACATATTACTCTTAAGAAAATAAGTCTTTTCCTATTTTTAAAAAATAAGTCTTTTCTTATTTTGTTGAAGAAAAAATTCTTTAAAAAGTTTTTTTTTTAATTTCTGAGTATGTGATTACTTTTCATTACAAAGAATAAATTGTAAAAGCCATTACAAGTTTTATTTGACTCTGTCATTGAAACTGTAGCACCTTTAGCCCTGAATAAGTATTCCACCAATGAGTATCACTGAGACCTCTTGATTTCTTGAGGTCTACTGTCATGCTGTCCAGTAAAGTAGACAGTAGACATATGTGGCTAGCCCAGATTGAGATGTAAGTGTAAAGTAAGGTGAACTTTGAAGATGTACCACAGAAAAATAATGTAAATGTAAAATCACTAATTATTTTGATATTTTGGATATATTGGGTTTCACAAAATATTAATTAATTTCATCTACTTTGATTTACTTTTTTAATGTAGCAACTGAAACGTCTGAAATTACATGTGTATTTTGCATTATAATTTCTGCTGGACAGTGCAGATCTAGCCCAAAAATCAGAAGATCTAGGACTAACTGGGAGTCCTTTCTCTTACCATTTCCTCCTTAAAACATTCTCTGTTCCACAAAGTGAAAAACCACATAATGTCTTTTTTAGGTGACGCCTTCTCCCATACCTTGCAGGGCTTATGAGGGTCAAGCTACAGATCAAATCATTATTCAAGAGATACTCAGAAAATAAAAAAATAATGCAGAACAGGAATTTCTTCACACCAAACGTGCTTACTGTATGCAGTTATTAGACAGAGGCTAGAAGATGACCAGAGAAAGAGATTCCTGGAAAACACTGGGTGTCCTGAGGAGAAGGTGTGTTCTTTGGAGGCCTTTATTGTGAAATGACTTATCTGCCCTTGTTTTCTTTTTGATTATTGCAGAACGCTGCGATGACTGGGGACTAGATACCATGAGGCAAATCCAAGTGTATGAGGATGAACCAGCTCGCGTCAAGTGCCCACTCTTTGAACACTTCTTGAAATTTAACTACAGCACAGCCCACTCAGCTGGCCTGACCCTGATCTGGTATTGGACTAGGCAGGACCGGGACCTTGAGGAGCCAATTAACTTCCGCCTCCCCGAGAACCGCATCAGTAAGGAGAAAGATGTGCTTTGGTTCCGGCCAACCCTCCTCAATGACACTGGCAACTACACCTGCATGTTAAGGTAGCTTGATTCTTGGCAGTGACTTTCTCTTTTCCCTTTAGTTACTGGGCTTTTGTCCAGATGATCCATGTGCTAGGAAGCTGGGGAGAAGTCAGAAGCATTTAGATAGAATTTAATCAGGTGCTTCTCCCTGGCTTAGCTGAAGGGGGCTGGAGGAGTTATGCAGAGAAAATGGCTGTGGCCCTTAGAATGTTCTCAGAGGGAGTTTCTTTCCAGAGCCTGAGACATATCAAGGTTGTCTAAAAGTGGAGCCTTATTTGTCCCTTCTCATGACATCGGGACCTGCATACCTTTATGCCTGACCTGGAGGCATCCACTTCTCTAGACATCGAACAGGGCAGGGAATAGAGCTCATGTGAATCTGTTATCCTTGGCATCTTTCAAAGTACCTGACACAGAAGAGAAATTCAGAGTCTATTCATACATGTGATGCCTTCCAAATATTCTTTTACTTTTTTACTGTGGCAACTGAAATGTCTAAAATTACATATGTGGTTTGCAGTATAATTTCTATTGGACACTGCAGATCTAGCCCCCAAATCAGATGACCTAGAGCAAACTGGGAATCCTCTGTCTCATTTGCCCAAGGTTTGCCTTTTCAGTCACAATTTCCTCCTTAGAACTTTCTCGGTCGTAATATTCTCCCAAATATTCTTTTGGGAGGCATGACATGTATGTGTGTATGACAATGCTTTTTGAATTTCTACCAAATTTCCCCTAAGAAGCACGAGATGACCATATCTCTGGCAATCTAAGATTATAACCCAAACAGTGTACCATTACTGTAAAATTTCTTTCAAAGCCCCCTTTTTTCCCTTGAAAGTTTTGTAGATTTTATATTCTATTCTACAGTATTCCCTTTTTTTTAACTGCACTATTATTGTTTTTGCAAAAACAAAACAAAAAGAAAAAAAATAATTTTAAAAACCTGAAGGCCTCATCACATAATAGCCATTTTCAGGGTTAATTCTAATTCCCACAGTCACTGTTTAGCTGCCAGGCTTGGCTTTGTTTTCTAAACTCCCTGGGTTATTTGTTTTTCTTTTAACAATTTCATACTATTTAACAGGTGTGTTGCTTTACTAGGGCTGCAATTACAAAATACCACAGACTGGGTGACTTAAACAAATGAAATTACCTTCTCACAGTTCTGGAGGCTGGAAGTCCAAGATCAAGGTGTTGGCAGTGTTGGTTTCATTCTTGGTGCCTCTCTCCTTGGCTCGTATGTGGCCGTCTTCTCTCCATGTCTTTACATGGTCTTCACTTAATCTCTTCTTCTAATAAGGATGCTAGTCATACGGGATTAGAGACCACCCTTATGACCCCATTTTAGCTCAGTTATGTCTTTAAATTTTTTTGTTTTTAAATACAGTCACATTCTAATGTACTGTGAGTTAGGACTTTAGCATATACCTTGGGGTGGATTGACACAATTCAGTCCATAACAATAAATAATCACAGATGTTTTTGCTCTCATGAAGAGTAACTATTCCCTGATGGAAAACTATTACTATGCTTTGGTAAATGTAAGCTAAGTTATGATTATGGGAAAAAGAACCTCTTTTCTATCACAGAAAAGCCTTTGGACTGCTGTGTTCTTCGGGGTTGTGGGTGAGGGGGAATGCCTATAACCTCTGAAGGCCCTTCTGAGACTCTCATAGGAAACTTCAATTTTATCAGAGTGGATTTTAGACTGGTATATGGGTTTCTGAGGATCCTGAAGTACTCATGTTCTCATAATTTAGGTTCTAATACAACTTGGTAGAAGTTGAAGCAGGTTATAGTGGAAAGAGCATTAGAAGACAGAGAAAATAGGCCATCACTTCCACTCTGCCACTACTTAGCTGGTGACCTTAGGCAAGTCCCGTCCCTGTCTGAGAGCTGTGGTATCTATGTCCACATAGTAAGGGAGTTGACATACATGCTTGTTGAGCTTATTTTCATCTTTGGTAATTGTTTATCTGTTAACATTTCCCAGTGGGAAGAAGTCATCAGGAGCTTTCTGTTTAACTGTGGTCTCTATTGGGCATCTTAATGCATCAGTACCAGTATTAATTTTTTCTTAATTACTTCCTACTTGCTTGTAGCTCTTCCACAAATTTTTCTAATCTTCTTTTACACTATAGAAGTAGGGCTGCTTGGATGTTAAGTCCTGCATACACATTTAATGTTATTTATCAACTTCCAGATTGGCACCTCTTCAGTTTACATCTCTATCTTCCATGTTCCTCAAGTGAATCTAGAATTGAAATTGTCAGATAGGAGCACTACAAAGTTTCCTATTTCACTGAGGAAATGTCTAAGCCAAGAATGACCTTAAACTAAACCATGTAGAATCATAGGCCTGAATGTCTTTAAGACCATAAAGTTAGTTTCGTCTTTCACTATTTTATTTATATTCTTACCCCAATATTGTTCAACTTTGGGAGCTGAAAGAGTCAATCCAACTACTGTTCTTTACATTTTTTAAATAATCAGAGCATATATTCTTATTTTAAATTTAAATTTACCTTCTGTAACTTCCACCTACTGAATCCGTCTTCCACGTGGCAGATCTTTTGTTATATGTAGGTAAGGGTCATGCCTGCCACTCCGCCTTACCACCTTCCAAGTATTGGCACAAGTCATCTTTAACACCCCTCCCTCCATCTTTGAGAATGCATCCCTCACCCCTTCCACTATATTTAGTCTGCATTCATGAGTCATTTTGGTACTGTAGACAAAAGTCACAAAAATGGGCAGACATAGACTCCTTATCCCATCACCCTAAAAAAATCAGTTGTTTTTGTTATTCTATGTTCTTTTTTATGTTTTCCTATCTGTAGACACAAGCTTTACATTCATTCCATTTATTTAATAATAAATATTTATTAAGCAGTTACTGAAAGTTAAGACACTGTACTAGATGCAACTAACATAAAAAATAGTCTTGTAGGACTTATATTTTACAGAGGATATAGATATATCAATAAAAAAATCTAATTTTGAACGATAAATTGAATCAAGGAAATGTCCAAGGTGCTCAATAAATGACAGACCTAATTCAGATATGAGGTGGGAGAAGATAACAGAGAAGGCCTGCATGTGATATGGAGGGGGTGAGGGAAGCAAACCCTCCAGGCAGACTCAACAATGTGTGTGATCGTTATAGGGCAAATGCAATTCCCCAGTCATCCTAAGGAGCTGAATGTGTTTGTTTTTTCCTTCATGCCTGATTGTTTGTATATGTTCTCACAACAACTTTGAATGATTGTACCACAGTTGTCTTTATAATATTCCATTTGTCACATTTTTCTATGGCTTTTAATGTTTTTCCTTGCTGATATGTCTCTAGATGGGCATCTTTGACTATGTGCGGTCTCTATTCCCCCTTTTCTATCATTCTATTATGTGATACAATACCCAGACATAAGATTACTAGGGTGAAAACTAAGGCTTTTTTATGATCCTATAAACATGTTTTTTCCCAAAGGTTGCTTATACCATTGTTGACTCTGCATAAATACGCTGTGCATGCCTCTGCCTTACCTGCACCCAGCATTATTGAGAATGTTTTAAGTGTTACATATATACACAGATATATTTTGCTATGTCGAACAGCAGAATAGGGGATATGTTTAGAGAAATGTTTTGTTAGCTGATTTTTGTCATTGCGTGACCATCATAGACTGTAATTATATGAACCTGGATGGTAGAGCCTGCTACACACTTAGGCTGTATAATATAGTCTGTTACTCCCAAGCTACAAACCTGTGTAGCATGTTGTGGTACTGAATACTATAGGCAGTTATAACACAGTGGTAAGAATTTGTGTACCTAAGCTCTCTAAATATAGAAAAGACGCAGTTAAAATATAACATGAAAGAGGAAAAAAATGGTACACCTGTGTAGGGCACTTATCACGAATGGAGCTTGTGGGACTGGAAGTTGCTCTGGGAGAGTAGGGGAGTGAGTAGTGAGTGAATGCGAAAGCCTAGGACATTACTGTACACTTTTATTTGTCTGATAGTGCATAGGTTTGTTTACACCAGCATCACCATAAACATATAAATAATATGTTGTCCTGTGACATTACCATGACAATAATATCACTAAACAATAGAAATTTTTAAACTCCATTATAATCTTATGAAACGACCATCACATATGTAATCCATCACCAACTGAAATGTCATAATGTGACACATGACTATTTATATACACTGACAAACACACATTTAGGATCACATCTGAAACATATATACTTTGGTACATTCGTTAATTAATGGTGCCTTTTTTATTCTATGATGTCAATTGCTGTGAGAAATGCCTCCACTTCCGTTTTATCTCTTACATGAACTTAAACTTATAAATGATGTCTCAATATGTAGCATGGCTTCACTTAGTTCATTTTAATGTGGTTGCTATATGAAATCAAATGCAAATACTACCCATTCATTGTACGTTTCTTTTTCAGGAACACCACATATTGCAGCAAAGTTGCATTTCCCTTGGAAGTTGTTCAAAAAGACAGCTGTTTCAATTCCCCCATGAAACTCCCAGTGCAGAAACTGTATATAGAATATGGTATTCAGAAGATCACTTGTCCAAATGTAGATGGATATTTTCCTTCCAGTGTCAAACCAACCATCACTTGGTATATGGTAAGGAAAATTAGACTACATTTTATTCTCTCTAATGGCGAATTAAATGACAATACTTATTTGCTGCGTTACATGTATAAGCAAAGGCATTTCTCTTCAGATTATCTGATTTATTCCATAATAACTTTATGGAAATATTTTACCACATCTTCATTTTGTACCATTTTAAAGGAAGTGGTATACAGTACTTTGTCTCAGGCCACTATTTTTGAAATTACTCTTAACTAGAATACCAAAACTACCTTATTTCTGTTAACTTCATGTGAAATACATTTTAAGAATTGTTGCCCACTTCTAGTTCCTGCTTAATGAAGTCATCAGCTGTTAATTTATGTGGCGAATTTCAACTCCTTGATTTGTCAGTACTGCATTTTATTATTTATGTGTGTCTTCTTCTTTGCCGCCATTTATGGGCACTGTCCATCTAAGGCCTCTTCCACATCCAAGGGATTTGGAAAGTGTTCAGTCAAAATATAAAAGTGTTAGAAGGTAGCAATTGTAGCAGCAACATAGCTTTTGAATTGTTTCAACTCTCTACATACACCAAACCCAAAACCCCCTGGACAGAATTTATAACGTAACTCAGTGACATGTTATCCACAAGAACCACTTTTGATAAAGTTAACTGAGACAAACCACCAGCAGCCTAAGCCCAGACGGGATCAGTGTTTGTGAGGAAGGAAGCATATGGAAGTAGTGTGGTGTCTGTCAGACTTGACAGCAAGAGAACACCAAAAGAGCCAGCAGGTACTTACTGGAGAGTGTGATGAGCCAATCTGAGAACAGGAGCTGAAATTGGGAGAGATTTCGCTCTCTAATAAAGGGTGGTGCAAGAGATAAAATAAGAGGCACTGAAGAAGTGGGAAAAGTTGTAGTTCCTCACAACTCTGAAATATGACCAGCCACGTTAAGGAGAAGCTGCAGAGAGTAGAATCAAAAGTAACCTGGACGAAGACCGTATATAGGAAGGAAAGAGAAGGACTGGATAAAAACAGAGCAGGAGAAGAAAGCCAGGGCATCTTAAGACCAAGACATCATAGTTTTGAAAAGATAACTTGGTGAACTTAGAAAATTCTTTAAAATTTTAAAATTCAGAAAAATCTACTATTTCCTAAGTGAGCTAAAAGACATTTTAAAATGTTACAAGATGTGAAAGAATAAGATGATTAGAAACATCCAAAAATTATATATATTATGTAACTCCATACAAACTTAGAAGAAAATAAATCGTTTTAGAAATGGAGCTATTCTAAGAGAAAGATAACAGAATAAAGCACAATAGATAATAGAAGATTAATAGAAGGTGAAAGGGAGAAAAAATTAAAATTAAAAATAAATAAATAGATACATGGCAAATACAATCAGAAAATTAGAATGGCCATAAGAATGTCAGATAAAGTAGACAATGAGGATTACCAGAGATAAAGATGACATTTTATAATAATGAAAGAATCACTTTATCAGGGAAACATAAAAATAACAAAAACTTACATGCTTAATAACAATGCTTTAAAAATATGCAGCAAAAGTTGGCAGAACTCCAGAGAAAAATAAAAAATTCTACAAACACAGTTTGTTGTAAATTTCAAAAGCTGAAATTTTAAAGTTCTGTCTCTGCTCAACTTGTTAATAATGCAACTTAGGAGTCAACTTGAAGAGTCCTCTGTTGGCCAAAGATGAACAATTTGAGCTTAAATAATTTGCACCTAATTGTAATGGTTTAAATTCTATGAAGTCAGGTGAAATTTATAAGTTCATAATGACATTTCCACAAAATTTCATGAATGATATTTGGGTGATAGGAAATCAGTTTATTATCTTAAAAACTGGTAAAGGAAAATAATCAGGTTCTCATTCTGGTTTTCCTAGAAGACATATAACATTGGTTAATGAAGTGTTGTAAAGGAGTGTGTTTTGCAAAGTGTTTCTAATAATAAATGAAAATTTAATGATGCAATTAGAGTATCATCTTCTTGCATCTCTCAGTGTATTAATAAATCTAAGCATTTAAGCATCAAAAACTGTTAACATCACAAGAAGAAAAACCACCAGACATGTTTCTTCTGGTAAAGGAATAAAATATTGCCTATTGATTCATATTACCAAATGAATTAAACCTGAGTCCGATTAAGCCTTTGGCTCCCACTGTCATTTTGCAGGAGATATGTAAATAACATAGAAATATCTTGAACTGCAGCATGAATATGTCACCAATAAAATCCAGTCTATGTGAATCTCTGTGAGTCAGATGTGCTGGGTTCTTCAAAAGATAAATTGTAAGAAAAGGAATGTCGTGAAATGGGACTGTATAGATTAAAAGAAACATAGATACTTAAAAAGTAGATAGAACTGTAGCATCTAAGCATGCACATGTAGGTGAAAAATATAATAAGGAAGTGATTTTACTTTATAAATATAGACAATGACTACTTTGGAAAGTAGCAAAAGAGGCATGACTGTCGTGGGCCATGAAGAAGGCCTTCAAGAGGGTCTGGCAAAGTTCCTGGACCTGAATGATGGTTGCAAAGACCTTTACTTTGTAATAACTCATTAATGCGTTTTGTTTGTTTGTTTGTTTGTTTGGTATGTGCTTTACTTTACAATAAAATGACTAAGAGGAACAGATGGAGAGAAGGAAGGGAGAAAAGGAGGGAGGAAGAGAAAGAGATATGGAGAAAGAGACTGATTTAAGAGATTTAACGATTAATTGCAATAAATCAACTTCAGTTGGATCTGTTTTATTGGAAACAACTATAAAACAAATTATGAAAATATCAGGGAATTTTGAACATGGAATACTAATGTTGCTAATAAATTATTACTTTTTAAACTTGATAATGGTACTCTAGTTATATTTGCAGAAGGAGTCTTATTTTTGGAGACACTCAAATATTATTTAGAAATAAAATTATATGATGTCTGTGATTTGCTTCAAAATAATCTTGGGGTGCAGTGAGTAGCTCTACATGAAATAGGACACAGTCTCTGTTAATACTTGTTGAGACTAATAAAGATACAGGAGCTCATTGACCTCTCTCTGATTGTAAATTTTTATAGTAAAAAGCCTAAATGATGGTTAACAGTTTCACATCAATAAGTGTAAGTAATATACCTTCCAGTTTAAAATAAAATATGTTTATTTACCCTGCAATCAAGGTTTTAATCTTGAACCTTATTTGATAAGGTTATTCCCATACACATCCTGCAATTTTTTTTCCTCTCCTTTTTCCTCACATGTTTCTTCTGCCTGGAATGCCTTTCTCCCTTTAGAACAGATCAAATTGTACCACCTTTATTAATTATTCCTTGTTCCCTCCAGCTAGAAATAATTTTTGTCTCATGTACTCCGGTTTATTTGTGCCTGTTTCAGTATCATTTTTTACTTCTTTTATTTTTTTAGTCATTCATTCATGACTACAGATAGTCCTTAATATACAGTGGTTCAACTTAAGTTTTTTCAACTTGATGATACGTTTATTGGGATAAAACCTCATAGCATGTCGAATAGCTTCTTACGATTTATGATGGGGCTATGGTTTCTACTGAATGTTTATCACTTTCACATTATCATAAATTTAAAAAATTATAAATAGAACCATCCTAAGTTGGGGTCTGTCTGCTGTGTTGCCAGCATTAAATCCATTTTTGACTTAATCATATTTTTGACTTATGATAGGTTTATTGGTATGTAACTTTCATCATAAGTTGAAGAATATCTGTATACTAGCTGAAAATTAACTGTGATCAATGCAATATGCCAGGGGGTTAGGGGGACACCATAATGAATAAAATACATGCCAACAGCTGTGTAGTCCCAAAGGACCTCATAATTTAATACAGATAAGTTTGTAAATACGAAGAATTTCTATTCTTATCAAAATGTAAACTTCTTGGTTCCATTGCTGAGTCTGTCCTGCAGACTCTGGCTGAGCGGCGGATGAAAGGAGTACTCAGACGCAGCGATTTTGCATGAGAGCAGCTAGGGGACTGCTGGAGAGTGAGCAGCCTCAATAAGCTGGAGCTGCTTGCTTTCATTCAGTACAGAAATAATGCTGAAAGCTGGAGTAAACACAATCTGCAGGTAATTAACATTGTTCCCCTTTACATGGAGCAGTCATGTGCATGGATGAGTAAACGTCGGTTTTAGGACAGCATGAGTTAACAAGCCCAGTTAAGATAAATTCCCCTAAACTTCCATGTACCTACACCTCTCCCTCTGCCTCAGGGTAGAACAACTGCCTTCAGCTTATTCTTCCTTGAAGCTCTGCAGAACCTTCTGGCCTTTCAAGGTTTGTGTCCTTTCTCTATAATTTCTCCCACCACTCTGACAGATATTCCCACATTTCCCCCTTTTCTGTTTTTTTTTGCATCAGGTTCTGTTGATTAGAGAGTACAGATGTGTATAGCAACAGGTTTGTCAGGCGTAGCGGTTACAGCTAATTTTCCAGCTTTGCATCCTAGAATTAGTAAATAACATGAGACAAACATGAGTATAATCAGTAATATTTTTTTCCAATCAAGGAGTGACCCCCAGAAGTGGGGATCTATCCACAAGAGATGTTCTTGTACATCCTTACATATGGCTGTTTGTTGGGCATGTAGATCTATGGTGTGTAGGGATTCTTGAATTTTAGTTTTAAGTTGCTTTACATCTGGAGTTACATTATCATGTAAAGTTCCCCAGAGTTGTTGTTTCACCTCATCCCAGTGATGTATTGATTGATTCCAAGATAGAAAGGTGACACAGATATGCTTATATTCCCAGTTGAAGTTTAATTGCTGTCAGAATGCCAGTGCATCTTGTGGCTCCCATACATATTCCAAGGCAGCCTCAAGGGCTTGCAGATGTGCCAGAATCTTTTGATCTATACCCTGCTGTAAGAGAAGTTCATTAGGCACTTTTCTGGCTAAGTTATCCACAAAGGTAGCTGTTTGTACTGATTCAATAATAGCAGTGCCTAGGATGACTATGGCCAAGACTATAAAGGCTGTAAGTGTACCTGTGAATCTTTTGTGTCTAAATTGGGACAGGGCATGTTCTAAGGCGGCGAGAGCAGAGGAACCTTGCCAATCACGTGTCAAACTGACTGGTAGGAATGCCTCAGATTGTCTTCTTAGTATCATGACATTAGTAATTTTTGAATTCGATATATTGCAACTAGTGATGCATGAGGTGAAACAAGCCTGTCCCTGCACTTGGGTTACAAACATGGAGTTTTGGGGTGTTCTGGAAATATTGGTTCCCATAAGGAAAACATATGGATGGGTACTGCAAATCAGGCACTGATCTGTGTGATTATGAATAAAGGTGATAGTGTACTTGTTACTGGAATTATGATATATTCCATGCCAGGTTATAAGGAGAGGTTGCTAAGATTTCCCAAGCACAGTAAAGTGTTTTGGGGTGGCATAAAGTGTTTTGTGGACTCTACTTGGGTTCTGAGATATCTCATTCCCCATCGGCCCAAATCTTAGGGGAACAGGACATGCCTATGAAACTGTGATTGATGCCATGATAGACACAGACATCAGTATGGTTAGCTTGCAAATGGCTGTGGGGGCTCCAGTCTGTGATGCTATAATTGCCTAACTTGATGTTATAATTGCCTAACATGGGCTTGTCCCCATGACAGACTTCCCAGCCAAAGTGCAATCCGTTACTTTCCCGGCTTTTTTCTTTAGCACACAGAGAAATGTTGGGGAAAGTGGCATTTGTTGCATTTCCCAGTTTGAGGCTACCTGCAACCAAGAATGTTAAAGCGTTTCCTTTGCCATGATGTAGCCATAATTGTGTTTGGGCAGGTATACAGTAAGGGTTAGAACTTATATAACTTACACAAAGTGGGAGGATTGTGGAGTGATATGTAGTGTTACCTGGCACCTCAGTCCAATGTGTGCCATTAATGAGGGACCCTACTGGAGGTAAGTCAATCCCTCCTAGCCACACAGTGATATTATCAGAGGCTGGGAAGGGTGTGTCTGCACAGATAACAGGGCAGAAAAAAGGTGGATCTAAGAGATGAGCCCAACAGAGTGTAACAGATAGGAGATGCAGGCAAAGCAAGAGATAGGAGTTGCAGACAAAGCAAGAGCATAAAAAGGATCAATCCCTATGTGAGTTGCAGTGTACAACAGGGAGCATAGCAAGGAAGAAATTACCTGGAGTGAATAGTGTTTGTGTCTGGAGTAGGATTTGCTCGGCCTCCTGAGCTGTGTTCTTCAACATCTCCCAAGTAATGTCTGGGGCCTCTGTCGTCCAAGGAAGCTGCATCATCTGGGGCTGTGGGTCCTGCAGGGTCATTTCCTTCATTTCTATTATCGGGTTGGGTCCTGACAGTGCCATGAGAAGGTTTGGTGCATCATGCTGGACTCCAAAGAGGACCTGAGAGGGTGTGAACACAAGCGTATCCTCTTCCCCATGTTAACAAATCATTAGGACCACATCATACATTACTATTTACATCTTTCCATAAAACTGCGGGTTCTATATCTTGGGAGGTTTTAGCAAGGTGCTTTTGTATAGCTGATTGAAATTTATTATCTAAATTTAAGAAATTAAGGGTCAATAAGGCTTGGGCCAATAGTGTTGCAGGATCCTTACCCATATTCCCCCTTTTGTTTTTTGAGCATCTTCTTAAGAGTGGAATGGACACATTCTACTATGGTCTGTCGTTGGGGGTTGTACAGGATATTTGTGGAATGTTGGACATTCCATGTGTGACAAAATTGGTGAACTTGTGAGCTGGTGTAAACCAGACCATTATCAGTTCTAATTTTTGTGGGTTGCCCCATAAACACAAAAGTTAAGAGAAGATGTTTAATGGCATACCAGGTGGACTCTCCAGGAAGAGCATGTGCACTAATTAGGTAGGAAATGCTATAAATGGATACATGTACATATCTTAGTTTTCTAAATTCAGGGACGTGTGTAACATCAGTTTGCCATAACTGATTAGGTTGTAGTCCTTTAGGATTAACAGCTGTTGAAGGAAGGGACGTGCCTGTGAGCTGGCAATCTGGGCATTTCAGGATAATTTGTTTAGCTAGTCTTTGGGTGAGTTGAAATTGTTTAGTTAAGTTTCTCCAATTTTGGTGGAAAAATTCATGTGATTGGGTGGCTTGGTCAAGCAGTGACATCATAACCTGAAGGTCTGCTTGATCATTGCCATGAACTAGTGGGCCAGGCAGCGAGCCGTGGGCCCGGATGTGTGTAATAAAAATAAGATGTGTACGTTGATCCAACAATTGCTGAAGTGGAAGAAAAAATGTATACAAGGTGGGCTTAAGAGTGGACTTAGTGAGGGCTATTTCAAGGTTCTGCAACAAATAAACAGAGTAAGCCGAGTCATTAACAATATTGATGGGCTGAGTCGAAGAGGTTTCTAGGGCCAATATTAGGGCTCCAACCTCAGTTCTCTGAGTGCTAGTAAATCCAGATCAAGTGAGAGAGTTATGTGATTCCCACCAGAAAGCCACTGATCCATTCTTACCAGAGCCATCAGTGAAAAGCATTAAAGCATTAGGTATGGGGGAGTGAACTACCTTTGTAGGCATAACTGCAGGAGTATGAGATAAGAACGGGAGTAGTTTGTCAGCGGGAAAGGCATGTTCTATATGGCCCGCATAATCAGAGAGTGCCATCTAAAGGTCTAGAGATTGTGCAGGACTGCTTCCAATTCTTTTTTACTTAAGGGTATTCTTATGACATCAGGGTCATAACCTTGTAATTGATTGCATCGTTTGCCACCTGTATAGTTGGTTTTACTAATTAACTGGACATAGGGAGATAGTGTTTTAGTCCCAGTATATGAGCAAAACACCCATTCTAGGAAATGCAGCCCTAGGGCCATCTGTCCTGTTAATGCTGTTGGGGAATGTTTAGTAGGAAAAACAAACAGTTGGACTGAATATCATGGGTTCTATGCAATCTAGTTGCCTCTGAGAAATAACTTGCTCTATTTTCTCAATTTCTCTTTTTTGCAGCAGGGGTTAAATATCTGGGGGGTCCAGGGGTGCATTGCCCTTTAGGATAGAAAACAGGTTCTGTAATTTGTCAGTAGTTATGCCCAAGGTGGGGTGAAGCCAGTTAATATTGCCCAGTAATTTTTGATAATCATTTAAGGTGTGTAATTGTCAGTATTCAGTTTAACCTTTTGAGGTCCTACTGACTGGGAAGTTAGTATGTATCCATGATATTTCCAAGGTGAGGACATCTGTACTTTTTCAGATGCTATGATTAAACCTCTTAACTGTGTATTCCTTATGACAGAGGCATATAAACTTAAAAGTACTGGCTCCATTGGGGCTGCTAGTAAAATGTCATCCATAAAATAGATAATCTTGCAATTAAGAAATTCTTTTCTACTGGGGAGAAAAGCTTGATTTACGTGATACTGACACATGGTAGGACTATGGACTGTTCATCATTCCTTGAAGAAATACTTTCCAGTGAAATTGGTGAGCTGGCCTTTCATTATTGATAGCTGGCATCGTAAAAGCAAAAATGGTATAAAAGCAGTCTTTTAAGTCAATAACGACTATAGGCCAATCTCAAAGATTCACTGTGGGGAAGGGAGCCCCTGTTGAAGGGGCCCCAGAGGTTGCAAATTATCAATGATAGCCAGTAAGTTGTGCAAAAGTTTCCATTTGCCAGACTTTTTGGGAATAACAAAAATGGGTGAATTCCAAGGGCTATTGGATGGTTCTGTGTGGCTGGCATTTAATTGTTCCTCGACTAATTCATGGGCGAGTTGTAATTTCTCTCCTTTTAAAGGTCATTGTTCTATCCAAATAGGATCTTGAGAGAGCTACGTCAGGGTTAGGAGAAGAATTACAACAGTGGCCATTATTAGAAAGGGGTCTGCAGAGTGACCCTCCATTGGGCTAATAAGTCCTATCCCCAATGATTAACAGGTATGGGCATGATTAGAGGTTGTATAACTGCTTTTCTTCCCTCCGAATCACAACATATTAGGGAGTGTGTACTCTGCTTGGCTCTATGCACTTCCCAATGCCAAAATTTTTTTGTTTCTCAGTGACCCAAGGCCAAGTTTCTGGCCAGTTTTGATCTCTAATGATTGAAATGTCCACCCCTGTGTCCAATAAGCCAGTAAATTTTTTATGTCTGATTTTAAGGTAATCATGGGTCTCTGATCAGGGATTAATTGGTTCCAATATACTCCTGTGGTTCTTGTGCCTCCAAAATTTCCCTTTCTTTTTTGCTTTCCCTGGATGTTGGGGACTCAGTATGGTGAAAGTAGTAACTGAGCTATCTTTGAACCAAGGGAAAGAATATGCAGACCTTTGCATTCTATCATAACCAATATCTCACTTTGATAATCACTATCAATTACCCCGGTGAGCACATTGATTCCTTTATTGGATAGGCTTGATTGCCCTAGGACCAATCTCACTGTTCCTGGAGTCAGTGGGCCCCAGATCCTTGTTGCAACCCTTTTAGGGTCTTCTCCTTCTTTTAGCACTAATTCGTTGGGGAAGAATAAGTCCAGTCCTGTCCTTCTAGAGGTGGCTGCTCTGAGAGAGAGGATGTGGACTTTCCATTGGATCAAGGAAGACTGCTGGCATTGCCTCAGTTTGGAGCAAAGTCTGGGGCTGGCCCCTCATGAAGTTTCCCATCTGATTACTTAGGGGGTTGCCATCTTTATCAAATTTGGACTTGCATTGATTTGCCCAATGTTTCCCTTTTTAACACTGGAGGCATATAGAGGAGGCTTCTTTTCCTAAGTTACTTTGGTCTCTATTATTGGAGCATTTCTGCTTCATATGACCTAGCTCTCCGCATAGAAAGCAATTTGTGCTTATCTCCTTTATCACTTTAGGTGACTTTAATGTCATAGCCAATATTTTGGCTTTGTGTGTTTCAGTCCCCACCAGTTGACATGCTCGTATAAGTTTCCTGACTGTAGCTGCCTTTCCTCTGCCTGCATTGCTTGCTGACAGTCTATGTTAGCATTTTCATAAACCAGTTGCAGCAATATCAGCAGCCTGTGCGTGATTAATTTGTCTTGTAATTGCCTGGGTTAACCGATTGATAAATTCAACAAATGGCTCCTGAGGCCCTCGTCCAACATTCACAAAGAATCCCTGTTGAACTCCGCCTTCGGGAATTCGGTCCCAAGCCCTGAGAGCACACAAAGACACTTGTGCATGGGCTTTGGAAACAAAACTTAATTGTTGTTGTACATTGACATAGGAACCCCTCCCCTGGAGCATAGCAGCCATTGTGTTTTGCCTGACTATTGATTCTGGTTGGCCAGTTGTTTGTACAACTCATCATATTCTGCCTTCTAGAGGAGGTACCGACTGGTCTCTAAAGCTGTTTTAGCTAACACTGACCAGTCCTATGGAGTCATACAGAAGTTGTTTACTAGAGCCTCAATTAATCCTTTTATAAATGGGCTAGCCACTCCATTTTTTCTAATGCTTTTTATTATATCTTTATAAACGTCAAAATAAATGGTTTCATATACCCGATTGCATTGTTAATCTTGCATTACCATAGGGCAGGACAAGAGCTCCCCATCTAATGCCGCTTGCCTAAGACAGGGCCCCATAGCTGCAGTGCATCCCTTGTCTTTTTCCCAATTTATTGGAGGAAAGTGCTCAGGATAAACCCCATTTCCTCTTTTGTATCTTTACCTGGTAATTAAGGGGCTGAGGGAAGAGGAGTAGGCAGTAAGGTAGGTGATGGTTCCTCCTCTCTCTCCTTTTTAGGCTATGCTGTATAGAGCGGGGCCAAAGGAGCTCTGACTAAGGGCCATACTTTAAAGATGTTACTGGGACCCATTGCCCTTGTGCATGATGTCATTTAAGATTTCTCCCACTTGTGCCTAGAGCTCTAGGTCTAGCGTGCTTTCTTCTGGGAACCACGGGTTATGGGAAACAACAGTTTGCATTACGTCTCTTAATTGAGCCTGCAAAACTGAGGCCCTGCTAGCTTTAGGCAGCTGTTTCAATACTTTCATATACTGTTTCTGTTGAGCAGGTAACTGTTGTCCCATGATGAAACCCTAACTTGAAAATTCCCCCAAACTTGAAAATCCCAGGTGGACACCAATGACTTACTGACTGTGCAGGCTCCTCACCTTTGTTTTGGTGGGTTCCATCGTGATCCGTTGCAGCGTTGCTCACACGAGGTACTGACTGCTGAGTCTGTCCTGCAGGCTCTGGCTGAGCGATGGATGACAGGAGCACCAAGACACAGGTATTTTGCGTGAGAGCAGCTAGGGGACTGCTGGAGAGTGAGCAGCCTCGATAAGCTGGAGCCGCTGGCTTGTATTCAGTACAGAAATAACACTGAAAGCCTAGTGCAAACACAACCTGTAATTAGCATTATCATTCCCGTTTACAGGGAGCTGTCATGCCCATGGATGAGCAAAGACAGGTTTTAGGACATGAGTAAACAAGCCCATTTAAGATAAATTCCCCTAAACTTCCTTGTACCTACTCCTCGCCCTCTGCCTCAGGGTAGAACAGCTGCCTTCAGCTTATTCTTCCCCAAAACTACACAAAACCTTTTGACCATTCAAGGTTTGCGTCCTTTCCCTGTAATTTCTCCCACTATTCTTGAGTGATCTCCCACATTCCATAAGAGTGATAAGGAGAACTGACTGTTGGTTTTAAGAAGAGAGAGGTATGTATCCTGTAAGACTACATATTTTTTGTGCACAAAGTTGTGTAATGTCTTACTCGGTGTCTCCAGTGATTTCCAGATTTCTGGTTTTCATGACAGGATGACATGGTGCTATTAACCAAGGTGTGAAGTAACAGAGGCGAAGCAGGTTTAGGGAGTAAGTAATGGATTAGGTAATGCCATGTTAAGTTAGTTGCTGATGTCTGTGAGACATCTAGGTGGCAGGTGGCAGTGACTAGCAGGTAGTGGTTACATGATTATGGGTCTGGAGATTAGGAGAGCAATCAGAGCTAAAGACAGAGAATTGGATGCATTCATGTGATAGTTGAAGCACTTAAGAAGGCTACGTAGTAAAATGAGGAGAGAACTGAGCTAATGTCATATTCTGGAGACACTGTTCATGGGTAAATGGAGACATAAATTCTGAGAAGGAGACAGAAAAAGTCCTAGCTTTAAAACAATTATCATGGTCAATATCCAACCGCATTCCAGTGACTAAAATAGACAGACAACAACCAGTCATGTTTTCTCTTATTTGAATAAGAAAAGATTGCTAATAGTTTCTGATATATTGTTTTCTGTTTCTCTACCTTTGGGTAATCAGCTGACACCTGTAATCCTAAGACTTCTGCCATCTTGGAAACAAAACAAAGATTCTTGGTTACTGCATCTTCCTATCTCTGAACACCTGTGCTATTTTCCTTCTATTTTCTGCCTTTTCCAATCATCCCCAAGCATCTACCTAGGTGTCTTGGCCCTTCTTCAGCAATTATTTTTTAGTTGTTATCAACAGAGGTTCCTACCTGTATGGATCTATCTTTTAATCCTCATGGACTTATTTGCATTACTAAAAGAAAATACTTTTACAATGTCTCTTTTAGTAATGCAAATAAATCTATGAGGATTAAAAGATAGATTCATAATAATAAGTTTCAGGAAATTTGCTTTGCTGTTTCCTGAAAGATGCTGCTAATCTTAAGAAAGAAGGAGGAAACAAATATTTCTTACATTTCAGTAGTCACAAGGCAGTCTGCTGTGTGCTTTCTGTTCATATGTAACACCAGCTCTGCAAGGGAGATACCATGCTTTGACAGATTAGGAAAGGGCAGTTCAGAGAGGTAAACAATAACAGCTAACGTTTACTGAACAACGGTATTGTTCCAAATGCTTAATTTTACTTAATTCTTTCAACATCCTTATGAAATAGGCTGTCGTGTTTTCCCCATGTTATAGTGGAGGAGTCAAGGTATAGAGTGATTGAGAAATATTTCCAAGGCCACGGAACTTGGACCTAAGATTCTACCCTATGTAATGTGTCAGGAAATCACATGTTTACATTTCCCTGTATAATTTATTCCAAACGATACAGCTATTAATGGGAGAGTCTGGGGTTTCAGTCCAGTTACAAAAACTGTACTCTCTAGAACTGATGTAGAGAGGGTGGTCCCATCTTTACTTTTGGAGCTTAGGACATTTTGGAAGGGCGGGGTGATTTGTGAATACATACTGGGGGGTGAATGGGACTGTGGGACATAGAGAAACCTGTGGATAGAGGGCTCTGAGAAATCAGAGGAGTCTCAGACAAACTGAGATTACAGGGAACAGAAAACCAAATGTTTCTATTTGAGAATTGCTGAATAAATGGGGTAGGATTGGATTGTCCTCCTCCATATGCCTTCTCTTTCTCTCTCCTCTTTTTTTTCTGCTTGGCAGAGTTTCTTTTTAATTTAGGTCCCAGAATTCACAATTCTCTAATTCAACATTATGTAGTCTAGTTTAACTTCTGTGAGTTAAACTGATGTTCAGTAAACATTTGTGGAATAAGCCAGGTTTTGTAACTAGCCTGGAAAACAAAACGGAGTTTTAAGTGATTTACAGAATTTCAAATAGCTGGCTTATAAAATAACTTCTGAAATATAATATGTGTATAAATGGGAGACTGCCTGTTTATTCACATAAGAATCTCCAAACATATAGAAGTAAAGATACAGGTGATGCAATCCTTTTGTTGTTACTTTTGTTAACTAATGTTATGAGATTAATTTAGAGTTTTTGGCAAGCCATCTTAACTTTTGTATTACTGCATCAATTTTCTTGCTTAGAGTTGGATATTTAAAACTTTGTTTTTAGAGATACTTATAAAAGCATAGAAAATTTTCTCTTCTCACCAAGGATCAAACGAACCATTTTATTGGGCGTTTTGTAGATTGCATTTATCACAGCTGCTGAAATACTCTCAACTGCTATTTATCTGAATAGATATAATTCTAGATATAACTTTCCACAAAGCTAGTTTTCCTTGTACCCATAGTAATTATTAAAATTGATAGATTACCTTGACTTTTAATTTTTATGGTGAAATTAATTAGAACCGGTCAAACTTTTTTTATAAATATTTCTTGGAAAATAGGAAAATACTTGCTTTTCTAGATTAAGTGCTATCAGGAAAGAACATTTCTGAAATAGTGCCAGGCTTGGCCTTCTTGCTGGCACAGCACATAGTGTTGAGAAGTTCGTTCAAGGTCTGTGTAGTAGGCTTTATTTTTTAAATGCTTGCTCCTATTTGATTTGACAACTTAGATTGGTTCTTTATCTCTTTTCTTTCCCTACACTTCCTATATAGTGATTAGATTTTCAAATTTCAGTGTGAAAGAGTGTGTATCATATTTCCTTTCAGAGCTATTCACATATAATTCTATATGTGTATGCATATACATACATTTGACATACAGTTTAGGGCCTCTAAGGACTCAAGATTCGTGACCCAAAGGCAAAGCCAAATTCAAATAGCTATGAAGCCTTGAGGCCACATCAGGCCATATAAATCACCTGCTCTGTCCTTGATGGCACCTCATTCTTACCTTGTCTTTTTTACTATAGTGATCGCATTTCTCTTTTCTATAATAAGTAGTGGCCACTCTTTCCCTGTCTCTCTTTCCCTTGCATACCAAGCACACAACATAAAACTGAGCCAATTATATTGTACTTAGGAATTGATTAAATAATTGAATGAATTAGCCTGCACTGTAAAATTCCAGAGAGTAAGGGCCATTGGTGTTTTTTTCTGGCTATTATATACCCAGCACCTAACCCAGTGCTGGCTCATAGGAGGGACTTTGTAAATATTTGTTGTGTAATCTTTGAATGACTTAGTTCTGTTTATTGGAAATACTAGTTTATATAACTCTTCTGAGACTTCATAGCAAAGTATAATATGTTTTATATCAACTTAATCTTGGATGCAAAAACTTCAGTAGATACTACTAACTGTTCTAACCTTGTATCTCAATTAAACTGTTTGTATCTTTATGTCTACTTTCTCCCTTTTCATCCTACAACCCATCACCCAATGTCTTAGATTCAAAATACTCATCAGTACTTATACACTCTAGAAGCTCTCAACTCCACGCCTTTTGTGTCTTGGCTTTTCTCAGTCATACCTTTGATCAGGCAACGCTAATGTATCAAGCATTTACCAAACACCAAGTATTGAGCAAGTTTCTGACCATATGGAACTTATTACCCTCCACTGGCCATCATACAATTTAATTTTCCAAAGGAGGAACTTTGCATAAAAACAGAACATTATAATATCATAGTTTAAGTCCTAACAGGGAGGGAAAAAAACTAAGACAATACAGGTGAGTTCTTCACACTTTTGCTTGCTCCTGAAATGTCTATGTCATATGTCTGTCTTTTTCCTCAATAGATGTTAATATTCTACTTATCCTTCAAGAACCAGCCCCAATCTTTCTTTTTCATTAAGTTTTTCTCAGTTGTTTTGTTTTGATTCCACACTCCTATGCCCCTAAATGCCTTTTATTGTGGTTTAGGGCCTCTGAGGACTCAAGATGCATGACTTAAAAACAAACCCAAATTCAAATAGTTACGAGGCCTTCAGGCTGCATCGGGCCATATAAATCACCTGCTCTGTACTTTGATAGCACTTCATTCATATCTTGTCTTTATTATTATAGTGATTGCATTTCGCATTCACACGTTTCACACAGGCTGGCTCCAGGCATGGCACAGGTTCAGGGCTACTGTATAACATGAAGAGACAGTATCAGGTGAAATTAAACGCAAGGACTTTGCAACAAGTAGATCTGAATTCAAATTCCAGCTTTAACACCGTCTAGTTACTTAACTTGTCTAAGCCTTGTTCATTCATCTATAAAATGGAGGTAAAAGCATTGCAAGCTTTACATGTTTGGAACAAGAATAAGATGATACAGAGTACATGTTAAGTGCATGTCTCCGTATAATTTTATTGCTTTGTTGCAATCCTCCATTAGACTGTGAATAACTATAAGTTAGAATTTTTGTGCCTTCATGCAATTCTTTACATATTGTAGGTTTATTGAATGGAAACACTTGTTCCTACTTCGTCATGCCATTCTTCCACCGCACCCATCCCCTCCCCACATGATTCATTTCAGTCGAAAGGTCCCAAAGTCGTTTCTTGTGTTGTTCTTTACCTATATGTTGTGGTCGGTTGCCACAGCAACCAAGGCATAGTTGAAAAATCACTCGTCTATTTAACTTCTCTCTTTTGAATTTAAAATGAGGAACAAATGGGTCAACTCGAAGGATTTGTTTGTCTTCTAGTCAGACAAGTGTTTGCTTCATGTGGAAATTCTCTTACTGTTAACTCATTTCTTATATTTTAAAGCATGTTTCCTATTCTTGGGGGAATCTAAATCTTTGTTTAAGTTTGTTTTCTTCTGGATTCCAAATAAATAGTTTTGAAATCAGTATAACATTTTCAGGATTTATTTTTAGCAATGGTTTGTGTTTAATAGTTAATAGTTTATTACATAATTATTTATTACGTTTAAAATTATGCTGTGTCTCAGGTACATGTGTTAAAGGGTCTAAAGACAGAGTTGCTGATAAGAAGGAGAGAGCTAACCAGACACAATAAGTTAATGTTAATGGACATTAGCATAACAACGCCCTGAATTATCCTCACCACGCATATTACTTGGAATGTAAAATATTCCCTTTATTTCTCAAATACTTTAGGCCTAGTAGCTTTGAAACAGCTATAAAAAGTTTCTTTCATCACAATCTTAAAGAAATACTATTGACAAGTTCAATAATAATTGACTTCTCATCCTCAAAAGTAGGCTTCTTCAGTTTACCACTGATTGCAGGAATCAATAGTTTAAGGGATAGAACCACATCACACTTTTCACTCGGGCTGGCTCCAGGCGTAGCACAGGTTCAGGGCTACTGTAGAGAATGAAGAGACAGTATCAGGTGAAATTAAAAGCAAGGACTTGGAAACAAGTAGAACTGAATTCAAATTGCGACTTTAACACCGTCTAGTGGTATGACATTGACAGTTACTTAACTTTTCTAGGCTTTGTTCATTCAGCTATAAAATGGAGGTAAAATAATTACGAACTGAACTTGTTTGGAATAAGGATCAGATGAGACACAGTATATATTAAGGGCATGTCTTAGTATAATTTTTATAGCCTCAACTCATTGCTGAGGAGAGATGTTCATTCTTAGTTAAGAAGCTAGTGAAAGGCTATTATTCAGCTGTCTGGAAAACTGAATTTCAGCTCTCTACTGTGTTATCTAGAATATCTGTCTCATTTTTTTCTGTGTATAAAACAACAGCATGTTTAGTTTGATCTGTGTACTTCACAGGGATTTAAGAACAGCTAAGCTAACAAATAAGGGGGTACCTTTGGACTGTTTAAATGGAAAGTATCACAAAAATAAAAGAGTTCTATTGATACCATAAACTCAATTCAAACCAAATCTGACATAAACTTATTATAAGAATACAGGCCTTTGAGACCTTATCCTTTGTGGTAACCTAAGGATATTGAAATCATTTGCTGATGTGATGGTGCCTAGAAGTATTGCTTGTCTTCCAGGAGAAGCTGCATTGAAAAAAATACATGACCTGAGCTTATAGCCACTTCCTCTTGATGATCTTTTCCATGAAATGGAAGTTCAATGCTGTTCTTAAAATAAGCATTTCCTGTGACAGCATTACAAAATGTGCCTCTGCGTAACTGTCATATTTCAAAATACATGCTCCAGGAATTGAAGAAAACCTTAATCGTACAAACATGAAAGATGAAATATGTGAATATAAAAAATTGAAATTACAGGCTAGTGGTAGACTCCCCGAAATTTAAAGATGTAAAAAGCCTTACAGGTAACCTAATCTTGTTGTCATAGGTGACTTACTGATATTTAAAACAAAAACAAAAGCTTTTCTAAAAGTAAATGTTCAATAGATATTTTTGTCACAGATGATATATTGATTTTTTTCTCGAAAATTGCAAAATAATAATTTAGCCAAATAGTGAGACTGAGAATTCAAAACAGGATTCTAGTTATGTTGAATGAGATAGTTCAACCTCACAATTTTAAATGTCAACAGTTACATGAAAATGTGAATTAGAAGCAGAAATACATTCCTAGGTCTTGATAAGGCCCATAAAGATATTTTGTTTTTCGATTCTGAAATCTGTGATACTCAATTATAAAAATGGGATAAAGTCAGTGGTTCATGCCTGTAATCTCAGCAGTTTAGGAGGCTGAGGCGGGTAGATCACGAGGTCAAGAATTCAAGACCAGCCTGGACAGCATGGTGAAACCCCTTCTCTATGAAAAATACAACAATTAGCCAGGCATGGTGGCGTGTACCTATAGTCCCAGATACTCAGGAGGCTGAGGCAGGAGAATTGCTTGAACCCTGGAGGCAGGGGTTGCAGTGAGCTGAGGTAACACCACTGCACTCCAGCCTGGGTGATAGAGCAAGACTCCATCTCAAAAAAAAAAGAAAAGAAAAAAAGAAAATGGTAAAAAGTAAAAGAACAATACAAAACAAAACAAACAGTTTGGAAATATCTGATCAGAGAAACAACAGGGCGATTAAGAATGCCAAAATCAAACATCTAAATTGAGACCTGGATTATCAGACAGAATGACTGGATTCCCAAATTAATATAATCCGTGAAGAAATATTACAGAAAGAAAAAGAATTGCTTTCTAAATAGCAGGTCTTGCAGTTGCTCAAGTTTCCTTAGTCATTATTTCAAAACTGTAACTTTGCTTTACTATCAGCATAGGATGCCCAGAATTTGATCCTGAGACAGGAAGCTTGTGTTTTTTAAGTCACATCTTAGTTTAGAATTTTAATTTCTCATGATCAGAAAAGATAATGGCATGTATTTCATTTATTGTTTGCAGAAATCTTATCAAATACTTGACCAAAATAGTTTTATAAAAACTGCAGCATGGATATTTAGGTATTCTGTGAAAAATTAGATGTGAGTGTACATGTGTTGTTTGTGTATTTTCTATGTGTGTATCTGAAAAGTAAAATTTTATTTTTTTAATTTTTCTAGGGCTGTAATAAAATACAGAATTTTCATAATGTAGTACCTGAAGATATGAACTTGAGTTTTCTCATTGCCTTAATTTCAAATAATGGAAATTACACATGTGTTGTTACATATCCAGAAAATGGACGTACATTTCATCTCACCAGGACTCTGACTGTAAAGATAGTAGGTAAGCATGATCAGTATCCAGAGCACATAACAAGTATGTGATAATCTTATTATGGTTTTTAATAGTTTTTTTACACACTAGTATGTAAATTGTATAAGAAAAGAGATTCATGTTTTTGTTTACAGCACTGTCTCTAGAGCCTTCAACAACTCCATGCATATAGTAAGCATTCAGTAACTCTGGGTTAACCGAATGAATGTGTGAATGAATGAATGAATGAATGAGATAGTTTGGGGAGGGAAGGAAGTACCAGACAGATCTGTGTTCAGATTTTATCACTGCCACTTATTAGAAACATGACTTTGAACAAGGTCTGTGTCTTTATCTGTACTCTACAACTAAAATTGTTTGAGAATATTAGAAATAATATTCATATTGTGTTAATGCAGTTTTAGGCAAGCAATAGAGAATCAGTGAATGGTAGGTAACATTTTTGTCAAAAGAGTGTTTTACTTGGATTAGGTAAACTCTGTGTTTCTATATACTGAAACTGCCGTAGTTATTGCTGAAGGTATTTGCCGGCAATAATGTTCAACCATTATTTTGCAGTGAGAGAACAGGGGGTGACACACGGCAATTCTTAGGCAGAGTTGACAAAGTCCTAGCAAATCCAGAAATAAAGAAAAGTCGTGTCTGGATATGTCACTTTTGGGGATGAGCCCTAGATATCACTGTGTCCACTGTATTAAAAAAGATAGCATATCTGGGTAGTATTTTGTCATACCCTATCTTTTAATAGATGGAAACATTAGGCTGACTGACAGGAAGTAACCTGTTTAGAGACACTCAATGAGTAACTTGAAGAAGCAATTCTAAAGCCCATGTCTATGTTCAGGGCTTTTTCTAATGGTCTGACATCAGATTTAGTGTAAGTTACCTACAAAAAGGCTCTAATATAGTGCACATAGTATCCAAACAATGTTGTAATTGCTTGTCTTCTTTTTCTGCTTACTTTCTAAATAATGCTTAGCTGGGGATTAATTCATAAGAAAAAACAGACTAAATTCTAAAAGTCAAATGAATAGTATAACCGTATATTCACCTTGGCAGTTGCTTCTAATATATGTACTTAAATGTATGCATTTTGGGGAAGTTGGGAATAAGCATACCTGGGCACTCTGATTAATAGATATAAAAATTGGCAGACGCAACTGGGCATTGGGAGTTTCTCAACTTTCAAGCAATGCAATTTGTTGTTTCAAACCTGTGAAGTATTGAGTATTTGTTATATACCAATAGGATTTCATTAATAAATATTACTTAGTTTATTTCTCGTAATGAAACTGTGATGTGAGTTTTAATTATCCTCATTTTAGAGTTACGAAAACTTAGCTTTTCAAAAATTAGGAAAAAAACAAGTAACTTTGCTTTTGTGTATTTATATGGTTAGTATATGGCCAAATCAGTATTAGAACTTGGTTATTAAATCTTTGGAGCCCACACTTTGGAAGATAACAGTAACAACTCTATTCAATGTGTTATTTTTTAAAGTGTTGGAGTATTGAATATTATAAAGAGCATCAATCTCATAAATGAATATTCAACTGATAACTAATCATCAAGTAGAGTAATGTGCCAGCCTTAATGTCATGATTGTGAATTTTCCATCTATTTACTCATTAATGTAATACTTATTTAACCAGGTTTCATACTAGATAATCTGGGTAATGTGAAGAAACCTAGAGAGAAGAAACAACTGATTAAGGCATGAAAGCAATTAGTTATTATACAACATAAGGCATCTATCTCATGTAAGCTTTGGAAAGCAACAGTGGTTAAGCAATCTGACCTGAAACATGGAGGCTATTTAGTATATTTTATTTGTTTCTTTGGAAAGTAAAAGGTATTTTTTTCTATGCTTAAAATGTGGGACTTTTCTACACCAAGTAATTCTCACCTTTTCTGAGGACATTAACTGTATGTCCTACATGTTAATTCAATTTGACACCAGCTAGAGTTAGCACAGACCCCACAGGTGAAGAACTCGTTCCTACCAAGGCTGCTCCACCGCCTACTTTAGATTCCAATCACAAGCAGTGGGTTCCCAGGTTACCTACAATTCTGTCTGGGTTGACTACAAACTGAGGATTCCCACCACTTTCTCCTCAGGTTCTGTGATTTGCTGTAACGGCTCACAAAATTCAGGAAAATCCTTTACTTACACTTACTGCTTTATTATAGAAGATATTGTAAAGGATTCAAATGAACATCCAGATGAAGAGATATATAGGGTGAGATCTGGAAGGGTCCTGAGTTCAGGGCTGCACCCTCCCAGTTTGTGGATGTCCTCACTAGCCCAGAAGCCCTCCAAACCTCACTGTTTTGGGTTCTTATGCAGGTTCCATCAGGTAGACATTATTGAGTAATAGGACTGGAAATTTCAGCCACACTCTCAAACTTCCAGGAATGGGTAAAGGCTGGAGATTGAGTTAATAATCTATGATCTTTCTGGCTACTAGCAGTCATCCAGAAGCTATACAGGAACCCTAGTCACCAGTCATCTCATTAGCATATAAATAGGCATACATTACTCTAGAGATTCCAAAGGTCTTAGAAGCTCTTGTATTAGGAATTTGGGACTAAGAACAAAATTAAAACAAAAGATGCTCCTGTTACCCCTCTCTCACAGAAAATCACAAGGGTTTTAGGAGCCCATGTCGGGAACTAGGGGCAGACATCAAATCTGTATTTCCTTTATTTCATACTTTTCTTGTTTTAAATGAATGAATTATAGCAATTGAGTATATATTGGACAATAGTCCTTCTCTAAAACAATCGACAAACTATACTAGGAAGTTAGGACAGGTTCAGAGAAGAGCAGATTTTTGAATAAGGCTATGTGATTTAACATCATCTCCCTTTTTTATTTCCTCTACCACAGGCTCTCCAAAAAATGCAGGCCCCCCCGTGATCCATTCACCTAATGATCATGTGGTCTATGAGAAAGAACCAGGTAATTACAGCTATGTCTCTGAATTTCACTTAGATTCTCTTAATTACAAGGAACGAAATGTCATTTAAGTTAATGCAGAAAATAGACGACTGCTGTAAAGAAACACATGAATTGAAAACTGAAATGCCAGAAACCAAGGCAGCTCTTTAGAACAGTTACTTCACTGATCTCATGGGCAACTCAAGAATTTTTTGCTTCACTCTTGGTGTCTGCTCCCTTCTCACAGTGCTAGCCATCTTACTCTGCTGATTAGTGATTTCTGTTTGTTGCACACTTTAGCTTGCACAGGGCTTTGGTTTGCCAAAGCTGCAACATGAGCACAAGATTCAAACATCCTTCAAGCTTCTGCTCCATGATGAAAGGTCAGTGGTGAATCTTGGAGGCAAGACTGTGAATATAATAGGTAACAACTAATAAAACCAATAGACCTTGAGTGAGAACACTATTGAATGCTTACTGTTCTTCTTTTAGCTTTCGTAATTTTTTATTCTAGACAAAAATAATTTATAACTGACCAAATAAGAGGTAACGTGTTGTTCTTTTTTTCCTTTTTTTTTTTTTTTTTTTTTTTTTTTAAGACAGAGTCTTGCTCTGTTATCAGGCTGGAGTACAGTGGTGCCATCTTGGCTCACTGCAACCTCCACCTCCTGGGTTCAAGCAATTCTCCTGTTTCAGCCTCCTGAGTAGCTGGGACTACAGGAACACACCACCATGCCCAGCTAATTTTTGTATTTTTAGTAGAGACAGGGTTTCACCATGTTGGTCACAACAGTCTTGATCTCTTGATCCACCCACCTCATGGTCCTCATGAGGACCTCTTGATCCACCCACCTCGGCCTCCCAAAGTGCTGGGATTACAGGTGTTAGCCACCTGCCCCATGTTCTTCTTTTGACTCAAAGCCTCCCATAGTTCAGTGAATAGGAAACTGTAGAAAATTTTAATATTTTCTATATGGTATCACTTACAATAAATCCACATAACGACAAAGATAATAGCCCTCCAAAAAGAAAAGGATTCGTTCAGGAATGATTGCAGATAGCAATCCAGGAATAAGCATGCTGTGGCATCTCATGTTGGGAGCATAGTCATACCCGGAAAGCATAGGAACATAACAGTTTTGAAAGGCACAGTGAGGAAGATGACATAAGTTGTTTTGAAATAATTATCCTTGGTTATAAGAATCAGTAACAGGGTAACATCAGTCCAATCTTGACTGGCAATTGGTGGTCAGACCTCCTCACAGAAACATTATTTGTGTAAGGATGGTGCTGGCCTTTGTGCAATATAGTGGTTCTCAGAATCCTTGTACTAGTTTTTATAATAGGTCTGTGTGTGTGAGAGCCCCTTTTATTCGACCTTTCAACTCCTTTTCGTTAGAATGTGGCACAAGTGACTCTATTTTGACTCTGACAGCTTTCACAGAGGTATAAAAGAGCATCTGTCTAAAATGTGCTAAAGATAATAGTCAGTTGTTAATGGGTGAAAACAACTCAGAGGGTGCCATTCAATAAAAAAGAAAGGTTAAAAAAAAAAAAGAAAGATGGAGAAAGCAGCATGTAGGTGTTAATGGAAAGCTGACAGACACGGGGACTGTCAAAATGGATCCTCCACTTGAAACACCTCTTTTTTCAGGCAGTACCTATTTTGTGGTCAGTAGGGAGTATGTGGGATATGTACCGCAGAATGAAAAAAAATCAAAAAGTCTGCAGAGTGGATGCAAGAGATATACAGCCCCGAGGAGTATCTCTGGGCCACTATGTAAAGGATCCTTGAAGTCTTCAGCTCATTTGCCTTAAGCCATAAGCACAGCTTGTCCGACATGCATGCAGTTGCTAGACTGGTCAAGTGGCATTAACTTGAGTGTGATGTTTCTGAGGGTGCCCCTACCCACACTGCAGTGGGGCCTCATGCGCTCGCTGTGCATTTTCGCAGCTGATGACCTGAACTGGATGCTGCACATGCACCATTTGTTTGTCGGAAAGTCTAACGTGGATGTGGAACATGGATGTGGACCACTTTGCCATCCACTGTTTGCATGAGCACCTGAGGCATAAAGCTGAAAACACTAACCATCATAGGCAATCTTAGGGAACATTTTGTGCATCCTTATTATTTCTATTTGGTTCCTCTTGTCAATAAGCCTCAGGAGAAAATGTATGGAGTTCTTTTTGGAGCAGGGACACTAAGTCTTCGTGTCAGAAAAGCTGCATGGTTTCTGCAGAGCACAGTTGGCAAGAAAGGCTATAACATTACATGTTTATCTAAAATTAACACGAGTAGGAGTAAAAGTAGCTGTGACATCAGGGCAGGCAGCAAAGCATTCTGGAGCAAGGGGGCTGGGTGGCTGGGGAAGAGGTTGATGCAAAAAAAAAAAAAATCAATTAAAAGAGCTCAGGGACTTAACAAAATGAGATTTGACCTGTGCCAAAACTATTTGAGAATTTTAAATATGACATTTTTCCTGGTATGAATAATTTATAGCAACAAACAATAATAAAGATACAAGTGATCTTGTATGTTATGTTATGTATGTTGACATAGAAATTCTATTTTACTCTAAAAAAAAAAAAAAGATAATAGTGATCAACATAGATGGAGAACAAGACCAAAAAAGTTAAGACAAGTTTGAAAATATGACTTGCTTTGTGAAACACAGAGAACACGGTAAGAGGCTGAATTTCCATATATTCATATGAATGCTCTTCCTGCTATCAGGGTAAACTCTTATTACTAACATAAATATATTTGTCTACCTGTCAAATTATGCTACAGAAAAATTGTTGAATCCATGTCCCCTTTATCTTCTTAGTCACATACAGAGAGGGAAAACTAGAGGGAAAAGACCTAAGAACAGTTTTATTGGGAGGGCAGATAGAGTATGGCCACTCAGTCAGATAAGCCTAAGTTCAAGTTAGGGCGACCAGGACACTTTGTGAGTAAACATAGCCACTACCTATTAATATAGGTAACCAGGAAAGCAGGCATAAAACAGAACTGTTCTGGGCAAACTGGGAGGAAAGGTCAGTCTAGGTCAAATCCTGGCCCTTTACTTTTTAAACTAGGAAGATCATTTAGCATCCTTGAGCTTCAACTTTTACATTTGTCAGACATAGATTTAAAAAAAAATACCTCATAGTGCTTTTATAAGATTAAATAAGGCCATTAATATAAATATTTAGCACAATAACTTGTACAAAGTTCTTAGTAAGTATGTTGCTGCTGCTGTTCCTGTTACTACTGTTTTCTGCCTAGGGATCTCCCTAAGCTCGTGTTCGAACCATCTCAGAAGGACAGCATGGAGTTTTCTAGTTTTAAGTTACGTTAAAATTTACTGAATACACCCTGATAGCTTGAACATTTCAAGATGGGCCTCTTCACCCAGATCTCTGTGTGATGATATTTCCCCTCTTTCCTGGTCAAGGACGGAAAATATGGAGAACCTGTCCTTAGTCACCCTTCATGAGGAAAATAACCAAGAAGAGCAGTCTATGGAGGTCTAGGGCTAAAAAGGGTATTGTCGGAGACTTTTTGTTTTTTTGAGAAAGGGTCTTACTCTGTTGCCAGATGGGAATGCAGTGGCACAATCTCGGCTCACTGCAGCCTCCATCTCCTGGGTTCAAGCAGTTCTTCCTCAGCCTCCGGAGTAGCTGGGATCACAGGCATGCACCACCAGGCCCTGCGAGTTTTTGTATTTTTAGTAGAGAGGGTTCACCATGTTGGCCAGGCTGGTCTCAAACTCCTGACCACAAGTGATCCACCCATCTCGGCCTCCCAGAGTGCTAGGATTACAGGTGTGAGACACCACACCGTTTTTTGTTTAAAAAAGTCAGAGGCTTTTTAAACAAATATCATCATTTTAGAATGTATTTAGATTATATTAAAAATGGCCACTCTGCTAATTTCATACAAAGTTGATGGCCTTCTTTATTCGTTTTTGTTTCTTTTGAAATGAAGTATGGTACATTACCTTATTGGAGTCCACTAGAGAATTACTCATCAGCAGGGTTTCAGGTACACATAACGCATAGCTTCTCATTAGCCAGAGAACAGAACCAATATAGCCGTGTGGAGGATAAACACGGATGGGTTAACTTCGTCTTTGTTTTTTTTTTTGTTTTCTTTCAGGGGAGGAGCTACTCATCCCCTGTACAGTCTATTTTAGTTTTCTGATGGAGTCTCGCAATGAGGTTTGGTGGACCATTGATGGAAAAAAACCTGATGACATCACTGCTGATGTAACCATTAACGAAAGGTAGCCATGAGGGCAGGCAAGGGAGTGACTAACCTTTGTTTCTCAACCTAATGATCTCTGATGTCTGTTCCAGTCAATGGAAATAAAAATTCTCATTTTTCCCTATCACTAACAAAAGTCGACAAGATTTTCAAATTTTTGGTGGCTACATCCCAAAATCGGGTTACTGGACTGCAAGGAACAGATGCTGCCTGATGACCAGTAGAGAATTGAATTAGAATGTTCTGAGGCTGAGCATCTTCATCAGATTGTCCACAGGGCATGCGCCTTATTGCCTTAAGCCCAGCAAGATTCACACATTTATGATACCCACATGGAAGTAGAGGGAATACATATCTTACATGAATAAAAAGGCCACAGTCGAGGGTTGTGGATATTTGGAAACCTAATCAGTGTAGTTGTGTTTTTCCTTTTCTTGGTCCTAGTGTCTGGGCCTATGTATTTTTGTCTCAAGTAATTATGTTTTGTTTTTTGCATTTCAGTGAGCATGCATTTCCTCCCTCCTCCTCTTTCTTAACTCACATAACCTATAGTTATATTTATAATTAATTATTTTTTTAATATTAAATAAATATATTTGTGTACTTGAAATTTTATTTTAAAGGTAGATGGGTAGCAATATAACCCACTTTAAAAATAAAATAACATTTTATTCCTAAATAAACCGGACTATTTAGGGGGGTTGGCAAAGTGGAAAGTGTGAGTCTTTGAAGACAGAAGATTCCACAGTAAATGAAGCATACCATTACCAAACAGGAATTGGTTCACTGTAGTAATTAGAAATTTGCAGCTGGTCAGCTACATGACAAAGCAATGTGGCTGGAGGCTCACAGGGAGAATTATTGATCTTTTTAGGAATTTTTAACACCTTGCAGCCCATTCTCATAATAATAATGAATAAATAATAAGGAAAGTCATGTTGTTCCACTTTGCTGCTATTGAAACTTACTCTGTGTTCATAGGATAGCAGTGGAGTTACGCTTAAGCTAAACCAATCAGAGCCCTTAACTAAATTCTCATACCTGACAGTAAGCCTAATCAAAAAGAGAACCTAGATGGCAGTCAACGGTAGCAGAGAGACTTTTCAACACGATGAGCAAAGGAGTTCAAAGGGATTTTAAATTTTGATCTGAGACCCAAAGCATTTGATCTCTGATTCACTGAGAGTTGGATATATTTATTTTTACAAAGTTTATTTGTTCATAACTGCTTCCCCTTTTTATATGTTAGGATTTAACCAGGAGATTTCAGATTTCTGACCAAAATATTCTGTCTTCAGAATCCATGCTTTGGGAATCACTGAAATGGATCAGCTATTCCAATGGGATAACAATAATGGCCTACATGAATATTTATTAAGCATTATTCTAATATTCATGCCTTAGCATATTCAGTCCTCAGAATTCCTGAATAAATTAACACATATAAGGCACTGTGTGGGCATTACAACTTTCCTCTTTTCCAAAAGAGGAACGTAAGATATGAAAGATCAGTTATCTCACCCAAAATATATAGTCAGGAATTGACAAATCCTGGATAGAAACTCAAATGAACCTAGCCCCAGAAGCTTCTCTCTAAACTGATACAGCATTCTTCCTCAGAAGTTTAAGCAAAAGAAACATTTTGTTTTGAAGAGAGATCTATAAAAAGAAGCCAGTATTGGGATTCAATCTAGACAATGGGATGGTGTGTAGTATAGATGGTATAGTATAGTATTAGAATTCTACCATTAATACTTTGTAATCACTGCATGACAGGCAGCTCAGTTTATCAACCTTCCTCACCCTAGCCTGTTGTGGGGGTCTGTGGTTGCTTACTTGTGTGATTCATACACAGTCCATAGCTCTCCAGTCGTTCTCAAATGCTTTGATTTTCTTCCCTCTATGTCTAGTATAAGTCACAGTAGAACGGAAGATGAAACAAGAACTCAGATTTTGAGCATCAAGAAAGTGACCTCTGAGGATCTCAAGCGCAACTATGTCTGTCATGCTAGAAGTACCAAAGGCGAAGTTGCCAAAGCAGCCAAGGTGAAGCAGAAAGGTAATAGATGCACTCAGTGATGACTATCTGAACTCCAAATGTAACAGTGTCATGAATAAGGACAAAAGGAGAGATTGAGAGCAAGAGAGCTCTAGCACCTAGCCTGACGGCATCTAACCCACAGTAAGAAATCAAAGATAAATGAAAAATGTGGAAGTTTCCATCGTTGTAAAGATACTCAAAATGTTATTTCTGATATTGTTAGTACCTTAATGCCCAAATGTAGCTTGAAAAACCCACATGATTACAATCAGACACAATTTTGTGTCTGTACAATTATGAAAAATTAAAAACAAAATATTCAAAGCTGCCAGTGATATAAAAAAGTGATAGAATTGACTTGGCTATGCGGGCTCTCTTTTGGTTCCGTATGAAGTTTAAGATGGTTTTTTCCAGTTCTGTGAAGAGGGTCATAGGTAGCTTGATGGGGATAGCATTGAATCTATAAATTACTTTGGGCAGTATGGTCGTTTTCACAATGTTGATTCTTTCTAACCATGAGCATGGAATGTTTTTCCATCTGTTTGTGTCCTCTCTTACTTCCTTGAGCAGTGGTTTGTAGTTCTCCTAGCCATGTGCAGAAAGCAGAAATTGAACCCTTTCCTGACACCTTACACTAAAATTAACTCCAGATGGATTAAAGACTTAAACATAAGACCTAACACCATAAAAACCCTAGAAGAAAGGCAAAAACATTCAGGACATAGGCATAGGCAAGGACTTCATGACTAAAACACCAAAAGCATTGGCAACAAAAGCCAAAATAGACAAATGGGATCTAATTAAACTCCAGAGCTTCTGCACAGCAAAAGAAACAATTATTAGAGTGAACTGGCAACCAACAGAATGGGAAAAAAATTTTACAATGTACCCATCTGGCAAAGGACTAATATCCAGAATCTACAAAGAACTAAAACAGATTTACAAGAAAAAAAACAAACAAACCCATTCAAAAGTGGGCAAAGGACATGAACAGACACTTTACAAAAGAAGACATATAAGAGGCCAACAAACATATGAAAAAATGCTCATCATCACTGGTCATTAGAGAAATGCAAATCAAAAGTACATTGAGATACCATCTCACGCCAGTTAGAATGGTGATCACTAAAAAATCTGAAGACAACAGATTCTGGAGAGGATGTGGAGAAATAGGAACACTTTTACACTGTTGGTGGGAGTGTAAATTAGTTCAACCATTGTGGAAGACAGTGTGACAATTCCGCAAGGACCTAGAAATAGAAATTCCATTTGACCCGGCAATCCCATTACTGGGTATATACCCAAAGGATTATACATTTTTCTATTATAAAGACACATGCACACATATGTTCATTGCAGCACTGTTTAAAATAGCAAAGACTTGAAACCAACCCAAATGCCCATCAGTGTTAGACTGGACAGAGAAAATGTGGCACATACATACTGTGGAATACTACGCAGCCATAAATGATGAGTTTGTGTCCTTTGTAGGGACATGGATGAACCTGGAAACCATCATTCTCTCAGAAAACTGATACAAGAACAGAAAATCAAACACCGCATGTTCTCACTCATAGGCCGATGTTGAACAAAGAGAACACATGGACACAGGGAGGGGAGCATCACACACTGGGGTCTGTTGGGGGAACTAGCGGAGGGATAGTGGTGGGTAAGGAGTTGGGTAGGGATAACATGGGGAGAAATGCCAGATATAGGTGATAGGGATGGAGGCAGCAAACCACATTGCCATGTATGTACCTATGCAACAATCCTGCACGTTCTTCACATGTACCCCAGAACCTAAAGTGCAATAAAATACACACACACACACACACACACACACACATTTATATATATATAAAGCCAGAAAAGAAAAAATGGTGGTTGAGCCACATATTGTTGATGAATTATTAAGACCCTTTTAAAAATCATTCATGGCAGAGTTCAAGAGTCATAAAAGATTGCATCATTTGACCTAATATTTTTGGAATTTTTCCTGAACAAATAACAGAAAGAGAATTATATATCTTTTAATATTCTTAGAAACATTATCTGTAATTGTGGAACATTAT
This sequence comes from Plecturocebus donacophilus, assembly GCA_004027715.1. Lineage (NCBI taxonomy): Eukaryota > Metazoa > Chordata > Mammalia > Primates > Pitheciidae > Plecturocebus > Plecturocebus donacophilus. The sequence continues at coordinate 46,175 of PVKP010001354.1, read as the reverse complement.
TAATAGCAACCATCTAATTGTATGAAATTAATTAAGGTATTAAATGTTTATCCTCAGAAAAAATAAATAATTATCATTTTAAATACTTTGTATCAATACTTAAGCAGATTTATAATATACCAGTTGCCACAATTGCTAAAATAAAAATCATTTAAATTATGATCTTAAATGATACAAACATGATTTCTATGTTGATATTACTATTTTATTCTACAATAAATGAAAATTATAAAGCCTTCTTGTGAGAAGTGCTGTTCCTAAAACAGACTGTGTCTAAAATTTTCTTTGTGTCTTTCACCTAACACAGAATCCCAGAAAATCCCTTCAAGGATGTTTTCAATGGTCTTAAGAAAAATAATGACGACTTATCACACATACAATCAGGTCATTCAGAATCATCTTGGCTCCTAGTGTCTGACAGAGTGTTTAATATTTATTCAAAGGTGAAAAAAATAGCACATAATTGTTACATTTTGCAATGAGATTTAATGCTTTTTTAAAGCTGATGAAAAATAGAATTCACCTCAACCTTTCATTACAATTGAAAGAGCAAAGGCCTAACATGTATATGCCTCTATGAAGTATTAGTGGATTGATTCAAGATAATTCATTGCTTCTGCTCCTCAGAAGCCAAGGTGAAAAGGAAAGATTGAAGTACATGATGTAAGGTAGTTTCTCAAATTGAGTTCTCGGGAACACTAGTAAGAAGCAGGATTCTCCTGCATTGCATAATTATACTCTAGAGTCAGAACACCTGAAAATCTCATTTCTGCACATTCTAACTCTGTGAAAAGTAAATCTCTCTGAGCCTCAATTTCTTTATAATTAAAGTAGGCACAATAATACCACTATCTCATAAGTTTGTTTGAAAGTGCTCAGAACAGTTATTGGCATATATACCTATATATTAAATGCTCAATAAATATTAACTCATTATTTCCATAAGATTTTCATAAGTGTTATTTGACAGAGATTTTGATAGTCAAATAAGTGTCATTCATATCTGGAGTAAGCAAAATCAATCAAGTTACTTTAGTTAGGACCCATTAGAGTAATTAATATGTGAATATTTCATAGGAATATCTTCAGGAAATTGAATTATAGTGGCAGGATGTTTTCATATGTATTTGACTTCATATTTCTTAAGTATGGAGCTTTTTGTGGGGATTGTTTTCTGAGGCATATATCCTGGAAAACAATTATGGAAGGTGACCTAAATTAATCATTTATTGTCAGATGAATACGCCTATCATCCCAGCACTTTGGGAGGCCAAGGCATGTGAATCACGAGGTCAGGAGTTTGATTCCTGGCTAACGTGGTGAAACCCTGCTTCTACTACAAATACAAAAAATAGCTGGGCTTAGTGGCAGGCACCTGTAATCCCAGCTACTCAAGAGGCTGAGGCAGGAGAATTGCTTGAACCGGGGAGGTGAAGGTTACAGGAGCCAAGATGGTGAGATTTTGATTGGGATTGTATTTAATTTATAAATCAGTCTGGGGAAAGTTGAAATCTTAACGATACTGAGTTTTCCATTCCATTAACACAATAGATCTCTCCATTTATTTAGATCTTAATTTTTTTAGTGTTTCTTTTTTTTAGATTTGAGTGTATACGTCTTGCATATATATTGTTAAATGTATGCCCAAATATTTTGTTTTTGATGCTATTGTAATAGTACTTTTTATTTTTTTATTTATTTTTAAGACAGAGTCTTACTGTCACTCAGGCTGGAGTGCAGTGTCATGATCTCAGTTGCAACCTCCACCTCCCGGGCTCAAGTGATTCTCCTGCCTCAGCCTCCAGAGTAGCTGGAATTACAGGTGCCCATCACCACACCCAGCTAATTTTTATAGTTTTAGTAGAGACGGGGTTTCACCATGTTGGCCAGGCTTGTCTTGAACTCCTGACCTCAGACGACCTACCCACCTCAGCCTCCCAAAGTGCTGGGATGACAGGCCTGAGCCACCATGCCCAGCCTGTTATAGTACTTTTCAAATTTTCATTTTCCAGTTGTCCATTGAAAATGCAATTAATTAATTTTTATATATTGATCTTGGTCTTTTGAACTTTATGGTGGTGTTTGTTTAGTTTCTTAGGATTTTCCATATGCTTGATTGTGTCACCGATTAAAAAAAAACAGATTTTTACTTCTTCCTTTCTAAATTTCATAACTTTAATCACTTTTTACTATTCATTTCACACTTTTGGACCTCCAGTTCAATGTTCTGTAGAAGTTATGAGAGTAGCCATCTTTGTGGTGTTTCCAAATGTAGAGGGCAAACATTCAGTTTTTATATATTGTGATATTATTTGCAGGATTTTTTTGTAGATGACCTTTATTCTCATAAGCAATTAACTTTTCATTTTTAGTTTGCTGAGAATTTTTTTTTAATGAGTGTGTTGAGTTTTGTTGGATTCTTACCTAGATCTATTGAGAAGATTATATGGTTTTTCTTTTTCAATCTGTCAGTGTGTTGATTTATACTTAACGATTTTGAAATTGCATGTTCAGAATAAACCCTTGTATTGTCATGATTTATTGTCATTTCATATGTTACTGGATTTTATTTGCTAATATTTGTCACAGATTTTTGTTCATGTTAAGAATATTTTTATTTTTTTTGAGACAGAGTTTCGCTTTTGTGGCCCAGGCTGGAGTGCAGTGACGAGATCTCAGCTCACTGCACCTCCACCTCCCAGGTTCAAACGATGCTGATGCTTCTGCTGCAGTCTCCTGAGTAGTTGTGATTACAGGTGCCCACCCCCACACCTGCTAAATTTTTTTTCCGTATTTTTTTTAATAGAGATGGGGTTTCACCGAATTTTGTTCATACCTTTCTTTGTTCATGAAGAATGTTGCTTTGTAGTATTCTTTTCTTGTGATGCTTTGACTAGTGTCCATGTTATGCTGGTCTCATTACATAAGCTGGATCATGTTCCCTTTTTTGTGACTGTATGAAAACCTGTGAGTAAAACTGGCATTATTTATTGCTCAAACAAATTACTCATATAACTATCTGGGCCTGTTGCTTTCTTTTTGGGAAAGCTTTTAATTATGAATTCAGTGTCCTTTTTAGTTATTCAGGTTTTCTGTTTCATTTTGCGGCCGTGTTGGTTTAAGGCATTTTTTCCATTTCATCTAAGTTGTCACGTTATCAGCATACTTTTCTTTAGTTATTTCCTATTACCCTTAAATGCCTGTAGAATTTTTAGTGATACTCCACTGTCACTCCTGATATTAGTAATTTGTGCTTTGCCTTTTTTTGTCCTTTATCAATCATCATGAGTTTTCCAATTTTGCTAATTTTTTCAATGACCATATTTTTATTGACTTTTCTCTATTGTTTACAAATTTTGTGTTTTATTCCGTTTATTCTTATACTTATTTCCCTCTTTTTGCATACTTTGCATTCCATTTTCTTTTTTGTCAATCATCCTAAAATATAAGCTGTATCACTGATTTTTAAGTAATTCTTCTTTTCCAGTATCAGTGTTCTGAGCTATGAATTTTCCTCATAGGGTTATTTTAACTAAATCTAACAAATGTTGAAATGTTGAGTTTTTATTATCATTAAGTTCAATTTTTTTTTTTTTTTTTTTGAGACGGAGTCTCGCACAGTTGCCCAGGCTGTAGTGTAGTGGTGCGATCTCGGCTCACTGCAGTCTCCGCCTCCTGGGTTCAAGCAATTCTCCTGTCTCAGCCTCCAGAGTAGCTGGGACTACATACAGGCTTGCACCACCACATCCAGCTAATTTTTTTGTATTTTTAGTAGAGACGGGGTTTCACCATGTTGGCCAGGTTGGTCTCAAGTTCCTGACCTTGTGATCTGCCCACTTCGGCCTCCCAAAGTGCTGGGATTACAGGCGTGAGCCACTGTACCCAGTCAATATTTTCTAATTTCTCTTCTCATTTCTTTTTGACCTAAGGGTTGTTTAGACATCTGTTACTTAATTTACACACATTTGGAATTTTTCAGATCATTTTACTACATTATATATGAAAATTCATTTCAATTTTTGAGTTGGCTTTATGTTCACGCTTGATAAAGTTATCTGTAATATTTTGTATTGTGATTTAAGTTTAGGTAATGTAAAAAATTAGAACTGAAGATAAAAATCTAGGAGCAGGTGTCTCTGACTTAGAACTACCTGAGAGAACTATAGCATAGAGTGGAAAAACACAGGTCTTGGTTCTAGATAGACCTGGGTTAAGTTCTGGATTCAGTGCTGGCTGTGTATATGAACTGGTACAAGCCTTTTCTTATCCTTCAGGTACAACTTTCCAGGGTATCTGTGAAAACCGAGGGAATGGGTAATGAGAGCTTTGCCACAGTGCCACACGCTTGACTCTAATTTCTAATCTCTTATTTAATTCTGATGTGACCAAAGAACATATTTTGCATGATTTTATTCATTTTAAGCTTATTGGTACTAAAAGTATTTTCAGACTGCCTAACTTGGTAAATGTTTGGTATGCATTTGAAAAAGACATGTCTTTTATAGTTTTTGAGTGTGATGTCCAGTAAATCTCAACTAACACAATTGGTCTCAATGTTGATCATGTCTTCAATATCCTTCCTGACTTTTCCAATATACTTTGTTATTCAGTTATTGAAAGAGAGAGTGGTGTTGAAATCTTTACATATAATATGGATTTTTCCAATTCTTTCTTGAGTTCGGCCAGTATCTATTTCGTTGTTTTGGAGCTGTGATATTTAGTACAGCCTTATTTAGGATTGATATGTCTTTTTGATTAATTGACTCTTAAATTGTGAAGTCTGTTTTTTTTTTTTTCTGCTAATACTCTGTGTCTAATATGAATGTAGCCATTCCAGCTTTCTTATAATTACTATATGTTTTTTCCATTTTTAAATTTTACCTATCGGTGTCTTTATACTTTTATGATTGTATTTTATATTTAATATATATCACATATTTACAGCATATTATTGGGTACTGGATCCAATCTGATCATTTCTGCCTTTTAACTTGAATGTTTAATCCATTTTTCTTTGACATAATTATTATTACTTCCTTTAAGTTTACCATCTTGCTGTTTGTCTACCTGTTTATCTGTGCTTTATCTCCTTTAGATTTAATGATATTTTCATGTATTTTATTTTATCAACTTTTTTGGACTTTGGGCTCTTCCTCTTTGTTTTGGGCTTGTTTGATTTTGTTTCCTCTAGAGTTTATAATATTTTTCTTAAACTTATCAGTTTATCTTGAATTAATCACTTTACATATTTTATGAGAAACTTATAGCATATTTCCATTTCTTTCCTCCCATCCTTTGTGTTATGTTATAATACATTTTGGTTTTGTATGAATTATGGTGTGCCACAATATATTGTGACAGTTTGGCCTTAGATAACTATCTTCTAACAAGTTAAGAACTGATACATTTTTAAAAATTTATTTGCTTACCTTTTATTTCTGATACTATCCATTCTTGGTAACATTTTAATCTGAAGAACTATTTAATGTTTCTGATGATATACATCTGCTAGTGACAAATTCAGTTTTGTTTCAATCTGAAAATGTCTTATTTCATTTTAATTTTTATATTTCAAAACATTACTAAGAAAGTTTTCAAATATATGAAAGATTTTGAGAAATTACACAGTGAGCAGTCATACACCCTACCTGGTTTTTACCATTAACATTTTGTTATCTTTGCCTTATCACATATCTGCTTATTCTTCTGCCAGTGAATCAATCCATCTTGTTTCCTGACACATTTCAAAGTAAATACTGATATCAGTAAACATTTAAGCTCCTTATCATTATCAATATTTTAATATGTATTTGTAGTTTTCTTTTTTAGGTAAAATTTGCATAGAGTAACAAATTACATAATTCAAGGGTACCATTCAATAATGAGAAATGCATATACATGCATTACCTAATATTCTGTTAAAATATAGACTTTTGCCATCACCAGAGAATAACATTCTTCCCCTTATAAGTCAATTCCTTCTACCCCCACCTTCCCCACCTCCCCCAACAATACAACTGTTTTCATTTCCTTTTTAGAATAGATTATTGTTTTATATTCTAGAACTTCATGGATCCATACAGAATGCACTATTGTGAAGTGTGCTTTCACTCAGCAAATGTTCTTGATATTCATTCATGCTGTTGTGTGTATCAGGCATTTTTTGTTTGCCATGGAATGGTTTTGTTTTGTTTTTATTTTTGTTTAAGAATGCAGAATGATGTGTTTATTCAGTCTTTGGGTGGGAAACGTTTGGGTTGTTATCCGTTTTGGGGTCTTTTGAATAAAGCTTCTGTGAACATTCTTATCCAAGTTTCTTAGTGGACTTCTATTTTTACTTCTCTGAGATGAATTCCTGTGAGTGGACTTAGTGACTTAGTTTTATTAGAAACTGCCAGACTTTTTTTTTTTCCCAAGTAGCTATATCATTCTATATTCCACTGTCAACATATTCACATCTTAAGGATTTGGTGTTGTCAGGCTTCTTTGTTTTGGCAGTTATGGTGAGTATATGGTGGTATCTCAATTGTTGTTTTATTCTCTATTTCCCTCATGTCACAAAATACTGAGCACTTACTTCTTCATGTGCTTATCGGCCATCTGTATGTCTTCTTTGATGTGACTGTTCAAACATTTTGTTCATTTTATAAATAGTTTGTATTTTATTATTGAACCTTAGCAGTTCTTCATCTGTCCTGGATACCAGTCCTTTGTCAGACACACGTTTGGCAAATACATTTTCCCAGTCTGTTGCATGACAGTTTGTTTTTTAGTGGTGTATTTTAATGAGCAGAGATTCTCATTTTTTATGAGATGTAATTTATTGACTTTTTCTTTAATGATTGTTAATTTATGTGTCCTAAGAAAGCTTTGAATACCCAGAGTCATGGAGGCTCACCTTTGTTTAGACCTATAATCCATCTCTTTTCTCTTTTTTTCATGAATTGTATGTAGTAGAAATTGAAGGTCAGTTTCCCTTTCATACTGATACCCAGTTGTTTCAGCAGCATTCACTGGAAATATTTTTATTTTCTCATTATGTTTCTCTGGTGCCTTTGTCAGTATTTTCACAGGATATGTTGAAAGTTTATTTCTTTTCTTTTTCAGCGCTTTGCGGTATTCCATTGCCGCCTGGCTAATATTATTTATAATGCAAATGGGGCAGTTTTTTTTTTTATGTCGTTGTTGATTTTTGTGCCCTTTATGTATTTGTTGTATGCTTTTCTTTGACAGATTTTATGATCAACTCTTCTTCATTGATTTTGAACAATCAAATTATGATAGCCTGTGGTGTATTTGTGTGTGTGTGTGTGTGTGTGTGTTTCTTAGAGTTTATTAAACTTCTCATTTCTATGTGTTTATATTTTTCCTCTAATTTAAACAATTTTCAGTCATTCTCCCTTCAGATATGTCTGGCATCCCCCCTCACTCTTTCTCTTCTTTTAGTACTCCAATTAAAATTAGGATAGACCACTTCTATCCAATTAGTAGTGCCCCACAGGTCTCTGAACTTCTCATTATTTTTATTTCTTCCTTTTTCTATCCTTTTCCTCACTCTGTGTGTGGTTTCCGATGTACAGTGGCCATTTTCTTTGTGATGTCTAATCTATAGCGTTTTCTTTATTTCCGAGTTGTGTTTTTCAGCTTTTGAATTTCCATATCTTCATTGGAAGATCCCTATTGATATTTTCTATTTGCCATTCACAATGTCCATGGTTTTAAAAAAATCAAACAAATACATTTAGAATACTCATTTTTCAGTATTGAATATTAAATAAATGATAATTCCACCATTTTGTCAAGTTTTGTTCTGTTTTGATTAGCTATCTATTTATTAGCTAATATGGACCTTTTTTATCTAGCTTTTTAAAAATCATATACTGGACATTATGGATGTTACAATATTGAGTTCTGAATTTTGTAAGAGTGTTACATTTTGTTCTAGTAGGAAATTAATTTACTTGCATGACTGCTTGCTTTTTAAAAAGCATCTTATATTTGTTAAAGTAGGTCTGAAATAGCCTTTTCTGTAGGATTAAATTGGACCTACTTCTAAAGCATGTCATACCTGGAGTCTCTAATTAATATTGGGGAGTTAAACAAAATCTCCTCACTCTGAGTGGGCTGTACTCAACTGTCTCCCAGCCCTTCATATTCTCCTAGAGTTGTTCTGTTCCCAGCTATTCTTTGCCTAACCATTAAAGGTATTGCCCTAAATGTGTGTAGCTTTGTATTTGGCCACAGACTCAAGGTAATCCTCTGCAGATTTCTAGAGTTCCATCTCTATATAGCTCTCTTCTCTATAAATGCAGTTTGACTCAACAGCAGTCTTGAATTCTAATTTCTGTCTTCTTAGATCAGTCTGACCATTTCTTTTTTTGGCTCTCCTCTTTTTGTGCCACAGTTTAAAAGGTGCCTTTAGTCAAAAAGCTGGAGGGATCAGAGGGTTTACCATTTTTTGTCTTTTTCTCTCACAGATCACATTCCTGTGTTACCAGTTGTCCAACATTTTACAAATTGTTTTTTAGGTATGGAAGGAGAGCTAGTCCAGTATTAATTACTCCCCTAAGAAGAGAAGCTGAAGTCCAAAATGGACAAGTCTTAACACACTATAGTAGCCAAATCAATAATGTCTGGTAGTCAATTTAGTCATAGGTCTCTGTTTTATCATAATTTTAATAAAGCATTCTCTTTGTTTACAACTCAGTAAAATGGTCATTACCGCAGTTCCAAAAATTATCAATCAGTCCCAGCAATTTAACACGGAGCAGCCGTGGGTTCTGTGGCAGGGAACACTTGGAAGTGCAAGCAGTTGGCATTTAATTGGGACATGAAATGGATAGCAAGGCTCCAACTGCAATAGTAAAGATGATGGAAATAACTCAGATTTCCTAGGAGAAATATTATTGTAGAGCAAAAACTCAAAACAGAAAATACCAAGAACTAAGGTGTTGACCTGTTTTAACCAAGGGTGGTTACCTGGAAATTTGGGCTTTGAAGCCAGTTATTTACATCGAACCACAAAAAAGATGGAGGAAATTCTGATTCAAGGAGTAACAACAAGCAAGTAGCTAAATTTGGCTACATCCTGAATCAGATTATTAGTAAAATCAATGAAAGAAGGAGTTTAGGAGTCCAGTTTGGTCATATTGCATCATGCCTTTCTGATTGGAAATTCTTTAGTCTGGGATTGCATCAGAGTGAAATCTTTATGTTAAAACACCTGAAGGTCTAGCTAGGCAGTGAGCAAATGTAGTCTGGGGGTCACTCTTTCCCCGTAAGCCAGCACTGCTTTACATGAAAGCCTTGTAGAGAACTTCTGGCATGTGACTTAAGCTATTTAGAAAATCCAGCTTGGTAGATGATTTATTTTAAGAGTTCAATTCATTAAGTAGCATTACTGACTCCTTTTTATCAAGATAGCTCTACAAAATACAATCTGTAAATATGACATATGTGATTGTACGACACAAAACAGAATTAAAATGCCCCATTAGAAATAAAATGGAAAGTAATAAAACAAATGGGGCAGAGGGAAATTTATGAGGGTAATTGATCTCTTGGTCATTAAACAAGCTCTCTATTGGCATTTAAAAAAAATCCATTTCAGATAAGTGCAGCCAACAACAGCCTCCACCCTCATTGCAAAATATTCATCCAGAGAGGGCCAAAACAACTGAGCAAATAATGAAAATAACAGTGGAAATTACCCTGTTGTACTGTTAACATAACATACTCAGAAATACTAAGGACAAAGTTATTTTCATGCCAGCTACTCAAATAGATCTTAGTAAATTTTCAGCAACTGCACTAACGTAGCTTCTGAAATTTGTGATGAAGTTTTCTTATTTTAAGAAACTCCTTCATGGAAGGAGTACAAGAGTACCTGATAATAATTTTACACTGCTAAGTCACAGGCTACACCTGTGGCAAGATTAATATCCCCAGTTTAGGATAATAAAATCAAAACCCTATGATTTGCCCTTTAATAAGAGAACTTCAGGCTCAGCTCTAGACTGCTTACCGTTTTCTGCTTTGAATAGATACCTTTTTAAAAAGTGATTTTCTGGATGCGAGGGTGACCTGGCTGCAACATCTGTCACCCCATTGATCGGTGTCCCCTTCCTCCCTCACTGCTCCATGTGACTCCTTCCTGAAACTGCATGCTCAGTGGAAGAGGACGACCATCCCCAATAGAGGGGGACTGGTCTTTGACCAAGAATATACAAGTAGCTGTGTACTCCTGCTACACCTGCTACCTGTGTACCTGTGTACACCTGCTAGAACCTCCAAACAAGCTCTCAAGGTTCATAAAAGTGATTTTATTTCCACTGTTGTATGATCAATCATTGAGCTTCATCGTGGTGGTGGTCAAATATCCCTGCACTTTGGAGTCAGGGAGCCTCTATAGCAATCCTAGCTTTGAATGAGATTCTTCTAAGCTGTGTCTCAGCAAATATTTAACATCTGCAATGTTCTAGGTGTGTACAGAAGCCTTCCCTCACCACCTTATGCAATACACCCCCCTTGCTCCAGTCCCACCCTTCAATCACCTCTGTCACATTAGCATGGTTTATTTCCCTTATAGCACTAACCACTATTTAAAATTAACCAGCTGATTTATTTCTTTATATATTTACTTCCCTGAATTAAAATATTAGACACAAAATGGGAGAGACACTGTCTTATTTACCATTCCCCAAAAGCTTCTGGCAAATGGTAGATATCAATAAATAATAATCAGATTGACTGAGACATAATTTAAGCCCCTCCTGCTTCAGATCCAGTAAATATACTGTTCCTCCTTCAAACACTTAGACTTCATTATCAAAAGCTAACAAAGCAACTAAATAAAATGGCTGAAACATAATTTAGTAATCGGCTTCTTCTAAATATCCCAGAAGTGTAAAGTGTTGTATCTGGAAATGTTCATTGAAACACTAGGTGTTCTAGGGATATGGTGGATGAAAAAGACATAATCTCTACCTGAAAGAATGTAACGGTATAGTTAATGGGGATGAGAGGGTGTGAAGAAGCTGGCCTGTAGACAAATTACAATATAATCAGTGATGCTGTAATAGGATGACAAAGGGAAGAGCAAGAATTTCTACAAGGCAGAGCCAGGTTGCAATAAGAGTTTTATTCTACAAAAGCTTATACAAAATAATGATATTTGAGCATGGACTCGGAAATTAGAAAGAGAAAGAACTTTCAGCCAGAAGTCACAGCATGAGAAAAAGGAATGACATTAAATCTTTCTGATTTTTTTTTTTTTATGAAGACACAATGGTAAATGAGAAAGGAAGGAAGGTAGTTAGTAATTTGGTGTGACAGACTTTGATTATAGGACTAATGAGTTAATATCTTCTGTTTAAGTAATTGGGAATTACCTCACTCTATTTCCGAAACTTCCAAAGAAACTGCAAAGGTGCCTATAATGTAGAAAATAAGTAGATAATGCAGAAATCTTTGCATAATCAGATATTGCACGCTCATCTCTAGAGTATGTACTGAAGAACTGTGAACATAGGAGATAACTTCTAGAACCAGGCATATTCAGCATTTGGTGGATGTCCTCTGCTTCTGCACAGTGAAAATAATGTTTTTGAGGCTTATTTCCAAGTAGAAATGAAAGATAATTGAATTCCTTTCATACTACACTAGACAAGGGAATGAAACTAAAACTAATGGAAAAATATTAAGTTTTTTTACTCAAATCAGCTGCATGAACAATTAAAATTTTACTAATACTGTCCAATACCATGGATTTCTTCAGGTAGCAATGAGAACTCCATCCCAAAATATGGACAGAGGATGAAATGATAATTTTTGAAAATATTTTAAAGGAGATTTAGGTATCAAATTGTGACTTGAATTGGGTAAATTTCTAAGCTCTACCTGATGTTACAATTCTGTTTTAATTTATATATTATCGAAAACTATTCAAATAAAAAACACCTCTGCCAGGTGCTGGAAACAAAAAGATAAATATGACATAGTCTAAGTATTTTAAAATAGTACTAAACTCTACAATGTTATCTCTGATCGTTCATACATAGGCAGGTGCATAGCTAAGTTGCTTGGCTTATCCAGCTATTTGCCAGGATGATGGGTCACTGTGGTCACCTCACAGAAATCAATTCTTTCTTTGTTGTTCATTCCAGTGCCAGCTCCAAGATACACAGTAGAACTGGCTTGTGGTTTTGGAGCTACAGTTCTGCTAGTGGTGATTCTCATTGTTGTCTACCATGTTTACTGGCTAGAGATGGTCCTATTTTACCGGGCTCATTTTGGAACAGATGAAACCATTTTAGGTAAGTAACAGAAATTCGACATAAACCTCTTCTGTCATCTTTAGAAAATATCTTGGAAAAAAAAAAACATGTTGACTTGATAAAACCTAGATTAACTGGAAGATTTAAGCACATTACCTTTAATTTCAGCCCTTGCTATTAAAAATCTTTCTAAAGATGATTATTCTCTTTTCTTGGATTAATAAGTGAGTCATTCTAAATTAGCACTGTCTAAACAGAAATATAGTTCAAGCCACTTATCTAACTTAAAATTACCCAGTGACCACTTTAGTAAAAGTAAAACGAAATGAGCAAAAATCATGAACTGACTAAATATATTTATGATACTATATTTAGCATGCAATTAATATTAAAAAATTACTGAGATATTTTACATTCTTTTTGGTTCTAAAAATGTTCAAAATTTAAAATGTATTCTACTTTATCCTTATTGCACATCTCAATTCAAACCAGGTACATTTTAAGTGAGCAACAGATACATTGCTCATGGCTGATATGTTGGATAGTGCTGATCTACACTCCGTGTACTCAGATGGTGATCTGTGAACTAGCAGCAACATCATGTGTAGCTTATTAGAAGAAGTGATTCGTGTGCGCATTAACATTTAAAAAGCAAGGTCTCATACAAATTTCCCTAGTGAAAAAAATAGAGCATTTAAACATACAAATTCGTAGGTCCACCCCATAAATGTTTTAATTCAGTTAGGCTTATGGAAGAAACACAGAATCAATAGTTTTTAATGATATGTGATTTTTATAATTAAGCAACTTCGTGAAATATTGGTCCATTAAATCTAATTATATTTTTAATTTTAGTTCTTTTCAGGTATAAATAATTCAGGCAGTTTCACAAAGTTTTGCTCAATTTGTAATTTTAATATATTAATGAGTGATATGCTAGGATGGCAAGCTGAAATTTTCTGCAGAGTATCAATTGCTGGCACCTATGATTTACCTTCTGGCTTTATTAATTTACAGTTGAATGGGGCAAACTTCACTCTTTTTCCACTATAAAGCAGCCTGTAAGATGAGAGTTGAGGATACATCACAGAACATTCAAAATTACATCTTCAAATAGTCGTTTTGCCTGGAGACTTGTTGCAAGTAGAAAATTGTACTGGAATCTGTCACATAATGAAAATGTCTTATGCAGAAGTTAGATTTAAGAGAAAAATGTAATGGTATTATGTAATTTTCCTAATTTATATTGTATCTGTGTTCCTTTTTCTAGATGGGAAGGAGTATGATATTTATGTATCCTATGCAAGGAATGCTGAAGAAGAAGAATTTGTATTACTGACTCTCCGTGGAGTTTTGGAGAATGAATTTGGATACAAGCTGTGCATCTTTGACCGAGACAGTCTGCCTGGGGGAAGTAGGTATTTCAGATGAGTACAAATGATACTACCTTGAAAGGCAGCGAGAATCATTAGTTTTGCTTTATGGGTGAGAGTCACGGCACAGCATCTTTGGATATTTAACGTCAGAGGCTTTTTGATGTAACAGACTCCTCTAGAAATAAAACTACATTAGAAGATGTATACTATTCAACTCAGTTTATGGTATTAAAATATTTTCCCTTGTAATCTTTCAGAGCCACATGTCAGAAAAGTGTGGAGACACAGTAGATTAGAGCTCTATTAAAGGGTCATGGCTTTAAACATCCTGCTTATTCACATTTAGATTTTTTGGTTAAGGCTAATCTACACTGGTTTGCCTAGAATTGTTTTACCAGACTATTTTTCTTTTAAATGGTTTGATTTTGTTTTTAGAAAGACAGAGGTTTACTTGGTTTTATTAAAAATGAGTGGCAGAGGAGTAAGCGTAGAATTTGTCCTTATGTCATTCACTCATAATAATTACAATATTTTCCTATGGCATTTGTTCTTTTTTTCCCCCCTCACTTTCCTTTTCAAGGGAAATAGTGCTACTCAAATTCCCTCTTTCTTTGGCTCTGTTTCTTCTTCCTGTCAGCTTATACATTTGAGGGTTACTTAAAAATGTAAGAGCCAGTGTAAGTAGGAGGTTAAAAAAAATAATAATAAAGAAATGCTTAAATTGCTGAATGTGTTAAAATAAAAGTACAACTCCTTTTTAGATCCACACAGAGACACACAAAGTAGTTTTTCATTGGTGTCTTTTTAATAAACATATAAATTATATTCCCAAACCCACTGTTAAACTTGATCCTGTTGAAATACATGTAATATATCTAATCATAAGCACGACAAACCAATTTTATTCCTCAAATTCTGTTTACATTCATAATTTAACAAATTTTTAAAATATTGCATGGATAATTGAGATAAACTTCAAATTTTATTCTCATTTCGAATTAGTTGGATCAGTTATTTTATCTCCCCAATCATCATCCAAAAGTCCATTGTAAGACATCTCTTTCAGTATAATTTTTCCAGCAATGTATGACTTAATTATACAGTTAAAGGATAAATTCCACCCATTTTAATACTTAATTTCCCCAATCATTTATTCACCCATTTATTTGTTCATACAGCCATTCAACAAATACTTACCTACTGTGGAACTGGATAAGACCCTCCAATAGGAATTCTTTGAAGAATTCAAGTTCTACAGAATTACTCTCCCATCTTGCTTTTGTTAGTTAGCTTTTGCATCCTTTTTTATTCTTCCCGCTGCTCTTACCCAGTCCTCTTTGACTCTGAGTCTCTTTCCATGCTTACACATGCTCAGCCTCCAGTGCCACTGCTTGAAGCAGGCAATCATTCCTGGATTCTCCTCCAGGCTATGCATGCTAGATTTTAATCACAAGTCTTTCTCTACTGTTTCTGAACCTGTGAACACTAAGGGGCAAAATGTCTTCATAAGGCAGTATAGTCAGCCACGATGTAAGTTTCCACCACACTGGTAAGTTACCTGGAGTTGGCAACCATCTGAACCACAGGTAAAGGACTGTGCAATCCTCGATAAGCAACTGTGAGGAGATGGATTGGTTCCAAGAATTTAGTGACAGGAACTAATCAGAGCCCTTGACAGCAGAATGCAATTACATTGCTTTTCCATTTTTCCTGCTTTTTATTTTTCCCCCGAAGAAAGCATTTGCCTGTTAGTGAAAGCAGACACATCTAGCAGCTGCCAAGACACATGGCTCTATAGTAACAATAGGAGCTTGAGGAGAAAGATCAGGGATTAATTTAGGCTCCAGCGCAGACAGAAGTAGAAAGCTGACCTGAGAATGTGTTACCAGCCAAAATGCCATTCAGTTGGCTAGATATTATTTTAAGTTTCTACTCCAACGACATAGTGACGTTAGAGTCAGAGGTATCCAACAATAGAGAGGGACTCTCAGAAGAGGAAGGTCCCTACCTTTGTTGTCTTGTCCTAGCAAAAAATAAAATGCTATTGTTTTAATTATGTAGTATATACCTTTTGGAATGTCTGTTGGTACTAGAGAGTTTATGCATGGGTTTCTTTGGAAAAGAAAGGGCCCATGAGCTGGTGTGACTGGACTATAAGATGCTACACACTTTGAAGAAACTGATTTCAGTATAACATTTCTATTCCTTCTGGATCGTTTTTGAAGATCAAGGTGTCACAACAATTGATTACCTTTTGGCTTCATGCCTGTTTGGAATTCTTTTTGGAAGCATGCGTTTATAGTTTGTTTTCCCTGAAGACAGTGGCACCAGTGGTGTTCAGCGAACAGCGTTTCTAGGTCTAAGGATTAAGTTGTTCAGACTGTTGCTGGTAAAAAGTGTCATCTTGATTCTCAGGCTAAGTTCACCCTAAGTTCCTTTCATTTGCTTCTCAGCCTAAGTTTACCGTAATTTCCCTTCATTTGCGCCTCAAGCCCCATGCTTTCGGGGAGTTTTCGGCCCACACTAATCCCCGTGGTTGTTTTCTTTCCCAGTTGTCACAGATGAGACCTTGAGCTTCATTCAGAAAAGCAGACGCCTGCTGGTTGTTCTAAGCCCCAACTACGTGCTCCAGGGAACCCAAGCCCTCCTGGAGCTCAAGGCTGGCCTAGAAAATATGGCCTCTCGGGGCAACATCAACGTCATTTTAGTACAGTACAAAGCTGTGAAGGAAACGAAGGTGAAGGAGCTGAAGAGGGCTAAGACGGTGCTCACGGTCATTAAATGGAAAGGGGAAAAATCCAAGTATCCCCAGGGCAGGTTCTGGAAGCAGCTGCAGGTGGCCTTGCCAGTGAAGCGAAGTCCCAGGCGGTCTAGCAGTGACGAGCAGGGTCTCTCGTACTCATCTTTGAAAAACGTGTGAAAGGAATAATGAAAAGGGTAAAAAGAGCAAGGGGTACTCCAGAAGGAAAGGGGTCCCCCATTCTTCGTTCACAGTTTATGGTTTTGTAGGCAAAAATGATGGTCTAAACCTCCCTATAGGGATGAATTTACGGTGACTGTGCGGCTGACTATTCTGCTTCCTCAGGCGAAACTGAAGTTTAGCATGATATTTTCAACAGTCTGTCACCAGCCTCTCTGAGGCCACTATGTTCTTTGCAGGCAAAGACTTGTTCGATGCGAATTTCCCCTTCTACATTGTCTGGCCCTGTTTTTATATTCTCCATTCTTTTTAAAATCTTAACATATGGAGCAGCCTCTCCTATGAATTTAAAGGCGCCTTTAAAATAAGTCACTGTTAACAGGGTCATCAGTTTCTGAGTATAGTTTTCTTTTTATCTTATTTTTACTTTTCCGTTGAAAATATAATCGCCTCCTACATTTTGGCCGAGGATAATGAACTTTTTTGCTCATTCGGCTGTACAATACGTAACCACAGCAAGACTGATACCTACTTAGAATGATACAAAGCAGTGTAACTGAAAATGTTTCTTTTCATTGATTTAAAGGGCTTTTCTTCTACTAGGCCACCCTTGCCCTCTTCTCAGGTAATTGATGTAATATATGGAAACTTGAACAATATTGCTTACTTTTTGTTTTTGCTCCAGTCAATTCCTGATTATCCGCAGGTCAACCCACGGTTTTCATTCCTTCTCACGATCTGCTTATGTCGCACTGGTCATTTAGAGTTTGCAGGTGGCTCCACACTTGGTTCAGTCTGAAAGAAAACTCCTAATGGTGCTATAGAGAGGGAGGTAACAGCAAAAGTCTGTTAGGGCATTTCTTTTCATGACTCATGAAAAGAACACAGAAAAGGATATTCAGCAATCTGTCTTTTAAGTCTTAGCCTTGCTAATGTGAATACCAGGAAAGTAATTTTTCCTCACTTGTTTTTTGTTGCTCCATTGTGAAGTGTGGAGGTCAGACTTAGTGACCTTGAGAGTTGCATTTGGCATGAATATTCTAAGAGAATTAACTGGATTTCCTGTAATCTATTCACTAGTACAGGAAATATACTTGCTCCAAGTAAGTCAGTATGAAAAGTCACTGTCAATGAAAGCTGTTTTGTTTGTTTTCAGTAATATTTTGCTGTTTTTAAGACTTGGAAAACTAAGAGCAGAGTTTACAGAGTGGTAAATATCTATGTTACATGTCGATTATACATATGTATACACACACATGTACATATGAGATATATATCTTATATCTTCACAAACACAAATTATATATATACATATATATCCACACACATACATTACATATATGTGTGATTATAAATCCATGTGCACATGAATTATATGTATGCATATTTGTGTGTGTGTATATGTGTGTGTATATGTATATGTATATGACTTTAAATAGCCATTGGTACAATATTAAAAACCACTGGAATCTTGTCGAGTTTTTAAATTATGTTTTTATTGTAATGCTTTTATGTCCGTGTTTTCTGTACATATTATTTGTTAATTCATAGCTCACAGAGTGGTAGTTGTCATAGTTCTTGTCTTGCCTTAGTTTATATAAATAACTATTGATACAGTATTTCTGGGTTGCAGTGGAATCTGCTATGCACAGAGCTTCCACGGTCACTGCTAAGCAGTAGCCAGCCATTAGGCATTAATTGATTTCCTACTATATTCCCAGCAGACACATTTAGAAACTAAGCTATGTTAATCTCAGTGCTTCACTATTTGCACTGTTGAGTGATAAAGGAAACAAACATGCCTGTAAATGAGTCTTGGTATCCTGTGAAACACAGTAATTCATAATTTAAGAAAGCCCTTATCCCAGTAGCATGAATGTTGATGAGCAAATCTAAAATTATATTCTATATTTAAGTGCCCTTCATCATTATGGAAGTCCATAATAAATCATTTCCCTATATAAGTGTTATTGATTATTTTAAATTGAAAAAAGCTTCGCTTGGATGAAAACAGTGGAAAAGTAGATCATTCTTGGATCTACTTTTTTAAGCCTTATTAATGTTTTTCCTTATTAGAAACCACAATGACTTCCTCTATTAACTTTTCACTTGCTAGACCAGAAAAGAGCTTATTCCAGATCAGCTTGGAATATCAATTCTTACATAAGCTTTAGGCAAACAGGGAATAGTCTAATCACCAAAGGACCATTCTCTTGCCAATGCTGCATTCCTTTTGCACTTTTGGATTCCATATTTATTCCAAATGCTATTGGGCACCCCTAGAAATCCCTTGATGTTTTTTCTATTTATATTCCTGCTTTTGGTACTTAATTTTTATAAATGCTATAATATAAAACATATCAAGTTTAAGTGATATGTATCATTGCAAGAGAATTTGTTTCAAGATTTTTTTTTATGTTCCAGAAGATGCCCAGTAAAGAACATTTGAGGGAAATGGGGAAACATACTTGTAAATTAGAGAACAAGAACAAAGCATGTATCAAATTTGTTTAAAAACTTAATGGTTTTAGACATACGCTATAGGGACCTTCCATACCCAGGTTAACAAAGAACTGTGATATATAGAGTGTCTAATTACAAAATCATATAAAATTTATTTAATTCTCTTCTGTCTTGTAACTTAGATAATTCCCAAGGAGTCTAATAAAAAATCACTCCATTGTATTGGGAAGCAAAAATATCATTTGTTAATTACTTATTTTCTTTCCATAAGTTTTAATATTTTGAGATTATCTTTTTTTATTTCATTCACAAACTTTTGTATTTTTCATTTGATTTGTAAATTTACATATGTTAAAAATAAACCGTTTATTTTCAGCTTTGAATTTCATTTTGTGCATGTGTTTCATGTCTTTATTTTCACGTTTGGTCATAAATGAAAACAGAACTGATTCTTGTACTTATAAAGAAATGTAATAAGTTACATTAGTTAAGTTTCTTTCTGAGATAAATCTGAGAAAAAAATGGGAATTTCATGTCAAGAACATTTTCTTTACATGTAAGTAAAAGTTACTTAAGTAAAATGGATTGCTTTAGAATACTAGGACATATTTTGTGGGTGTATATATGTTTATGTTTGTATGTGTATGTGTGTGTGTGTGTGTGTGTGTGTGTGTGTGTGTGTGTGTGTGTGCAGAGAGACAGAAAGACCATCAGAAAGATGGAGAGATATAGAGAGACAGAGAAAAGGGAGAAAGAGATTATTTTAAAACAAAGAAAAACAAGCTTATTCCTTTATATTCAACTTGGAACTTAGGTAACTTACAGGTTTTACATCTAATAGGCTTTAATGCAACCCCATAGTAGTTGCTTTGGAAATAGATAAAATAAAAATAATGCCATGAGTTTAGTTAATTGATGATCATTTGAATCAAAGATGCATTTCTGCCACAAATTTTGAATAAATCAATGATGAATATTTGGAAACATAATTCGAGTTAATAATTCCATAGTGGCAGAGATGCCTTTTTGCTTTAAAAAAATCCTATTTGTTCATTTGTTCAAAGAATATTTATTGAGACCTATAACATGCTCAGAATTAGTTAGCTTAGTAAAAATTTTTCTACTGAAGAATTAATTTTCCTCTTGCAAACCAGTCCCAAAGGTATAAGCTTAGGATCAATGGACTGAAGTTACAAGGAAACAGATTTCTACTCAGTTAGAAAATAGCTATAAAGCAGAGTTCAACACAAATGGAATTCACTGTCTTTGGAAATACTAGGTCTGCCATTACCAGAAGTATACAAGCAGTTATTTGATAGGTTTTCATTGAGATTTTGTCTATGAGTTTTTTGCCATTGGATAAGTGGTTTTCAGTCTGAAGTTGTTTCCAACTCTGAGCATGTTAAGTGACCTAGAACATACTGGTTACTCTTTGGCAGATTCAATTTCAGTATTTTGCACATTATCTACCCAGCTGTGATTAATCTTCCTAAAACTCTCAAGGTATTTTTTCCATCATATACTGATGTCAGTAGCTCTTTAACGCAAGTAAATGCACAGTATTATATGAGAGACACATTTAGCAACTGGTCTATCTTATTTCTCTGTTTCTACCCAAAGAATATAAAGTAACCTTAGCAATGCGTTAAGAGATTGAGTGTTTTAATAGTAATTTTAATCTACAGCTATTTAAAACTGAATAGACAGAACCTTTACACCTTATTACTTTTATAAATCCACATATTAAGATGCTATTTTAGTTAGCATAAATAATTAATACAGATTCAACAAACATTACTCCATATATTACTATTGTGTTCACTAGGCATTGAACAATAATAATTTAATAAAAGTGATTTATGCAAATGTCTACTGTATGATAGAAATTTACATATAGCATCTAATTTGTTTATCAGCCCTACAAGTTTTCTATAATCATATGCATTTTATAGACCGATTAACTAAGACTCAAAATACATTAAGATAAAAACAGAGATAAATGGAGAAAGCAATATGTGAAGCCAGATCCATCTTCCAGTTAAGTATTCCCTTTCTTCTGTACTTCAAGTTTTAAGAGATAAAATGAAAGAGACAGAGATTGCTTTTCTTTTATCTACTAATAACTCAGCCAGAAGAAAATAAAATTACAGTCCTAGTTTTCTTCTAAGTGAACTCCATGGAAATTATGACTTTTACAGGCAAGAGTATTTTTTTGTGTATTGAAGAGTTCTCAATCATACAACGTAACTTCAAACCCAATTTAGTACCACACAAGAAAACTAATCTCATTATTATATGGCCATACCTCATTTTTTTTAACTAATTGGAATAAATGAGTTAAATTACTACTTCTCCAAGTAATTAAAAAATAATAACCCCTATCCTCAAATATGAAGTTTTAACAACATGGAAGATATTAAAAAGAATATGCCATAAAGCATGCAACTTCCTTTACAGTATCAAGTGAAGATCCCTTGATATAGCCCAAGACTTTTCTGAGAAGCATCTTCTACATTTGTTTCTCAATATCTAAAATTCCACCACTCATATCTGCATTTAGCATTGTCCTCTTTCAAATCTAAACTTTCTTACTTTCTGGACAGAGTATCAATAGAAAAAATAAAGGAACAACAGACTCAAAAGACATTTTTAAGAAGATCTGGAACAGTGTTGTAATTTAAAAGATAATATTCCTATTGGCAAAAATATACATTTTACTAAGGTGGCTATTTTGAAGTGAAACACACACACACACACACACACACACACACACACACACAGAGTTTGCATCAGTTTTCTTTGTTGGCAAGCTAGCCATGTTGCCTTCAGGTTATTTCACATTTCTCATGAGCTAAGAGAAGCAGGAGACTTCCCACTTCCATACTCTCTGACTTATGAGAGGCAGCCTCATAAGATTCTGAGTAGGACTGGAAGGGGCTGAGGAGTTACTGAAACACGTGTACATGTGCTCAGACTCATACACACAGAAGAGTTTTAATAATAAGAGCAAATTTAAATTTATCTCTTAAGAATGATAAAAAGTCTCTAAAAACATTTTTGCACTCTTGGTTAAACCAATCGAAAGTTCTCAAAACTTGAGCACATGTCTCTCCAATTTCCCTTCAAATTCAATAGATCTTTCTTAAGACACACACACATACACACACACACACACACACACACACACATACACACAGTGGGCAATTAACTACCCTGAAAATATTAGCCACCCTCAAAAGCAAGTCATCTCAGCTCTGTTTACAAATTATTTCTCGTTTTGAAATCTTGTTAAATCCACTGATTGAAAAAATAAAAATTAAAAACCACACAATAATCTGTAAGAAGCACAGCTCCCTCATTCCCTGTCAAATTCACAATGACCAATGCAAACTTTCAGTCTGTCTCCACAGGCTGAAAAGTCTCTCCATTACTGTTTCATCCCTGGACCAAAAGCAGAGGTATTCACCCTCACAGTGTGTCTCTGGCACATGTTTTCAAAGTTATAAATGGCTATGATTTACAATTTTGAATTTCTTTCCTTCATAACATGTCATGTTCCAAGCTCCTGAATTTCACAGCGAGTTAAGCATCATATTTATTTGAAGAACTTACCCTTGGGAATCAGTCCAAATCCACCTTGATAACATTAGAAGTGAATGGTTTGCCAAAAGTCTTCACTACTTGACTAATTCTTACGCATTGCCATTGTTTTTGTCCCTTTAATGCCAATTCTTGACACACACACACATACACACAGAGAGAGAGAGAGAGAGAAAGAATTTAATTGAGATAAATACTACGAACTACTATGAATGGTCTGATGTTGTGTCCAAAAATGTAAAGTGTTAAAGGATATAACTGAGCATCTTAGGAGGTGGTAATTCCTATGGTTCTTTGCTGATCAGACTGTCAGCAGCATTGCCTTCACTCTTGTTCATAATACTACTCTTGGGAGACACATCTACACACTGGACATTATCCAGAGGAAAATGGTAAAAGTGTGGAGGAGACATGAGACCATGTCATTTATGGAATAAGAAAAATATCCTGAATATATTTAATCCAGACATAAGAAGAAAATACGGTGACATAAAAATAGTTGTCAAATATTTTAAACATTTAAAGATGTAAGATCTGACCACGAGATAAAGGTTGTACAAGGAAGAAGAGTTCAAAACGAAATAATTTGTAAACAGAGCTGAGATGACTTGCTTTTGAGGGTGGCTAATATTTGCAGGGAAGTTACTTAATTGCCCACCGTGTGTGTGTGTGTGTGTGTGTGTGTGTGTGTGTGTATGTGTGTGTCTGTGTGCGTCTGTGTGTGTGTGTGTGTGTTTTTAAGAAAGACCTATTCAAGAAGGAGACTACTGCAATGTGGATTTTGCAGTAGGAGAGAGAGACTGAGCTCAACTACCATATCATCCTTGAAGGTTGTAAATCAACCATTGGTAAGAGTGGTGTAGATTTTTTGACTGAGTAAATTATTCAGCACTGAGATCCTGTAATCTCAAGTGTTTGTTTATTGCCTGTTCTCTGGAGGTTAGAAAATAATGAACTGGAATATACATAAGTTTTCATTATACATTATCCTATCTTTCCATTTTCCTGTAGATACAGTGGAAGCAGTTTTTGATTTCATTCAGAGAAGCAGAAGGATGATTGTTGTCCTGAGCCCTGACTATGTGACAGAAAAGAGCATCAGCATGCTGGAGTTTAAACTGGGTGTCATGTGCCAGAACTCCATTGCCACCAAGCTCATTGTGGTTGAGTACCGTCCCCTTGAGCATCCGCACCCAGGCATTCTTCAGCTTAAGGAGTCTGTGTCTTTTGTGAGCTGGAAGGGAGAAAAGTCCAAACATTCTGGCTCTAAATTCTGGAAAGCTTTGCGGTTGGCTCTTCCCCTGAGAAGTCTGAGTGCCAGTTCTGGCTGGAATGACAGCTGCTCTTCCCAGTCTGACATCAGTCTGGACCACGTTCAAAAGAGGAGAAGTCGTTTGAAAGAGCCCCCAGAACTTCAGAGCTCAGAAAGGGCTGCAGGTACCCCTCCGGCCCCAGGCACAATGTCCAAGGACCGAGGGAAGTCCTCTGCCACTTGCCGCTGTTGTGTCACCTACTGTGAAGGAGAGAATCACCTTAGGAACAAGAGTCGGGCAGAGATTCATAACCAGCCCCAGTGGGAGACACACCTCTGTAAGCCTGTTCCCCAAGAGTCAGAAACTCAGTGGATACAAAATGGCACCAGATTGGACCCCCCTGCTCCCCAGATCTCAGCCCTTGCTCTTCACCATTTCACAGACTTATCCAATAACAATGACTTTTACATCCTATAATTACGTGTGTGGTGGGTGGTGGCTACTATATCTACCAACCCTCTGCATGTCACAAACCTGTGGGAAAACCTGACAGTTTTATCACCTAATGGACTATCAGATTTCCGTCCCCTTTATTGATTTTTAAAAACCATTTATTTCTAGGAGACAAAAGACCTGAAGGACCTGAACCCAGAATTATTGCCTCTAATGGCCTCAGAAGAGCACACTCTTCTTGGGCCCTAGAAGGTCAGTATGTGAAAGTTGCCTAAAGTCTGATCCTCTATCTTCTCCAATGGTTTAAAACTGAGCTAAGGATTTAAATGTGTTTCTTTTCAGTGTGTGGATCAACCTCATGTTATAAGTCAGTCAGGTGCACTTGGGCTATGATACTTACAGGGTGTATGCGTTCCCAGGAAGCAGAATGGACAGGAGCTGGTTCTGGTGGAAGCTGTAGGACTAAGATCAACAGAAAACCTACAGCACATTTTTTCTCAAAGAACCAAACATACCCACCCAGGGATCCGTGGTGTTCTCTGTCTCACTGTAAACTAGTGTTCTCCAAACTGCCTAACATTGTTGGCATCAATAAAATTATATTTTTACATCATTTTATTTGTACTAACAAATTTTTACATCTCTCTCACCCTTCTACTTTCTATGATTGTTGTATTCTTATCTGGAGAGTATTCCATTTCAGGAAATCGAGATTTGGTTTAGGTACCAGAAAGATTAAGGTGCTTTTTTTTGTTTCTTTCTGACATGTAATGGGAGAGATGTGGAAAATAACCCAAACAGAGAGAGAACATGATTTAAATAAAATAGAAGTTTACAAGAATCTCATACTTTTAAAACTGACAGATGAAAAATTCACTATTGTAAGGGATGTGGGGTAGAGATTAGTGCCTTCTTCCCATTCAGGCTTCTGAGAAGGGATAGTAAATTCAAGTGCCTACAAGGATCAGAAGGTAAGAAAAAAGAAAATGTGGCCAGATATCAGCATATTATACAAGCTCTCCATCTAGAACTGATGTGAATAGGGACATAGACACAGATGGTTATTTCTTCTCTGTAAACATTTTCACCAACTCATAAAAGGCACCTGGCATTTAGTTTTCAAGTCAGGTAGATCATTGGGCCTCTAAGTAACTGAAGAACACATATTTCTTAAAAAGGGACAGCTTCAGGCCAGGCTTGGTGGCTCACGCCTGTAATCGCAGCACTTTGGAAGGTCAAGGTAGGCAGATAACCTCAGGTCAGGAATTCAAGAGCAGCCTGGCCCACATGGCAAAACCCTGTGTCTACAAAAATTAGCCAGGCATGATGGCCAGTGCCTGTAACCCAGCTACTCAGGAGGATGAGACATGAGAACTGCTTGAACCTGGGAGGTGTAGGTTGCAGTGAGCTGAGATCATACCAGTGCACTCCAGCCTGGCATAAGAGCAAGATTCCATCAAAAAAAAAAAAAAAAAAAGCAGCTTCTACTCAGCTCCATTTGATTGTTGCCACTAATTCAGCCCCAATATTGCCATATTGCCCATTTCTTTTCTAGAGAATCTAAAGAATCCAGATTTTTATGTATAATGTCAAGTATGGGATGGCTTAAACTTAAGAAGGAAGAAACAAAGAGCCAAACAAAATACATATGCGATCATAGTCAGCCTGAGGGCAACTAGTTTGTAATTTCATAACTCAAGTATATAGCCAAAGAACATATATCCAAATGGAATTTAAGTGTCCCTGGAAATACTGGAGCTGGAAGACACAGATTGGCTCTAAGGGCATAGTGAAGAATGTTTATTCTCTCCTCAAATTGAAAACATCTAGGCTGTCACAGTTGAGCTGATTTGACCTAACCCTCCATTAGAAAACAAAAATCTGGAAAATAGGGAGGCTTCCATCTACTCTTTAGAGGTTTGTTTCCTGTTAAGTTTCCTATCAGAAAATAAGAACCATGAAGTCCGCTACTCCTGAACAGGAGCAGAACCAAAAGAGCAAGAGACCACACCTTACATGAGAAGTCACCTTTAATACGTTAGCTGTGGCTGTTAGTGAGTTGTGGCCCAATGACCGTCAGGGACTCCCAGTCAGTAACGGTGAATGGGCAGTGGAGAAAGAAAGAAAGCAGTTTCATCCCACTAACCCTCTTGAAAAGGTACTCAGAAGATCCTTTCTCCATTGAAACAAAAAACTAGAAGATTTCTACTCCAAACATGGGGGAGCAAGGCTCCTCTAGAGAAAATGTGGCTCACAATGAAACTTGTAATTAGAAAATGACTGGCCACCCTAACTAAATATCCAGCAGAAAATAACTTAGCACAACCCAAAGGCCTTGTCCTTTATTATATCCCTTCTTGTGAAGAGTAATCCATCCTTGATGTATATTCAGGGACCTTAACTTGGGAGACAAATAGCAGTTTCACTCCAAATCTGTTAATAATGGATAATGTAAGTGGCTCCAAAGCTCAAGGAGGGAGAAGATTCTCATACCCACTCTCAGTATTAACACAGCATCTTAAATGTAAAATATCTTTGGTAAAAAATGAGAAATTACATTTTTCACTTATAAATTATTTTCTTAGTGAAGAATCATAAAGAACTAATGGCAGAGGCATGGAAAATTAAACATGTGCTCATATTATGTGAGTAGCCAGATAATTTTGGTGCTCTCAGAACTACATTTTGGTAAGTATCAATTGCCTTTGACAATACAAGTGTAGTGGAAGCAGTGAAAGTCTTAATTCAGAATTAGCGATAGAGGGGTCAAAAAAATAATGGACTATACTTCTACTGTATGAAGAAAAACTCAGAGGTTATGCTATTACTTCTTGACCTGCCATGCCATCGTTGAATGTGATATTCAGTAACATACATTTCAATGAGACAAATTATAATAAGAAAGAAAATTTTTTCATGGGCCATGCTTATCCATAAGAGAAATTACAAGATTGTAGGGTAAATGGATATATCATTGACTAAGAAATATTGTCTACTTAGTTGCGTAAGTTTTAAGTCAAGTAGAGATGGATGTGAGTCTTACTTCTCTCCTATCTGTTTGAACGTGATCTCTCTGAGCCTCAATCTCCTGCTAGCTACAATAAAGATACTATTATTAACCTCCTTGGGTGTTGTGGGCATTAAATGATATATTGTACATTTGTTTCAAATTCCTCACCTTTTTTAAAGTCTCATAAAATGTCCAAAAGCAGTATAGGACAGGAACATATTACCCAGGTTAAGTGACTTTCCTAATGACACTCAGTCAATTAGCAATAGAGTTGCGTCTGTAACCCAGATTCTGACACTTGATCCAGTACCAATTCTAGAACCATCCATGTAAGATTGAAGTGGAAGTAATTCTATTACAAAACTACCTTGATGGAACTATTTAATCTGGGTCATAAAAACATTCAAATAAAAAAAGCAGTTAACGTAAACCCACACACAGCTAATCAGATTTTATATTAAGGGTCTGATATATCATCTGGCCATGTCATATTATAATTTTTATAGCTTCATTTTTAAATGTTATAAACTTTCTTAAAACATTTAAAAGGTAGAATTTTTTGGTGTCCTCTAGATTCTATGATAATGCTATAATTTTTTCTTTAAAATAAATTATTTGTATTTTTCCTGGTGGAAAATAAAAATATATTTACCATTTACCTTGAAAAACAAATTTTATCTCTCAGCATCTATGACAAAAACTGAATTTCAGAGTTACCTCCTCCTATAACTATTAAGAAGTCTAACAACAATATATGCACTCCCAGATTGAAGATTTGAAGTGGTTGGGAAAACTAATGTTTCGGTTCAGAAAAAGTCATGAATAATAAATTGAACTAATCATAAAGATATGCACAGAAATATAAGAAATTTATATGTCATTGGTTTAAAACTTTTATGCATCTAGGAGTAACTTGAGGGACATCTTACAATGAAGGTCCTAGCGCAGGTCTTTCCCCAGAGAGACCAATTCATTAGGTGCTAGGCATTGTCTAGAAGTCTGTATTTTCATACCCTGCCCTTGATAATTAAGTAAGGCATTTCATGGGTCAAACTTGGAAAACTGCTACCTATGAAAGAACTCTTTCAAACCCTTCCCCTATTTTCTGTGTTACTGTCCAGGTTGTAAGGGAACAGAGCCTCAATTAGGTGCTTGTCCAAGCCTTCCTGAAGTGTATTCCTCAATGTATCCACATTGGAACCATTTGGGGCTCATATTAAAATGCACATTTCTTGACTCGATCCAAGATTAACTAAATGAGGATCTCTGATGTAGGGCAGATTCGCACATGGAATAACTTTCCCAGGTGATTCTAATGCACAAAAAGCAAGAACCATTAATTTTTACCTCTCTTTAACTCCTCTTTTACCCTTGTAGGCTCTGATTTTCTCCAGCCAAGGACTACAAATCATCCTCTTAACAAGGTGTTTGCAGGCAATAGATGAAAACCTAGGGCATGTTTAGCCCTTGAAGTTGCCTCAGCTCAAGGAAATACTTTAGTAATGATTAGTGGAATGTATTTATGATATGTGAAGTATCAATTACTGATATTTGGAACCTGGTAAGATTGCTGTAGTCATCATGTATCTTAATCAGAATAAGATATGCTATGCCATGCTAACAAAGAACCCCAATATTTCAGTAGTTTCATCTAACAAGATTTATTTCTTGTTTATGCTATATGTCCAGCATAGGAGCTTACTTTTTTATGCTTTGCCATCTGAAATGTGTGGCTTCCTGTTGTTCTATGCTTCAGCTGAAATATGATAGTCATTACTTTCACTTACAATTCATTAGCCAGACTGAGGTCTTGATATTATTATAAAAAATAATAGAAAATGTAGTCTTCCTATTTCTCAAAAGAGAAAAAATGAACTTGGTGAACCCATAGCATCATCTTTGTCTACAACTGTGATGAGAATAACATATTGAGGAAGCCAGAAGAGGTAAGAGATATGTCACATACTTTGATAATGGGGAAAAAAAAAAGACTTTGCTACCAGCACTTCACCTCAGTTTGCCAAGGTATCAAGATAAAGCAGCACGCAGAAGAGTAGACCTTGTTTGTAAGTGTTCCCCAAAGAAAAATGTTGAAGGAATGCATAATAATACTAATCACAGCTTCTGGCTAAGAAAAAGCATGCTTAAAAATTTGAAAGTTACTGTATTTGGTTAGTTTCCATTCAGGAGCTTTTGTTAGTTCCCTAAGAATGTGATGCTCAAACTATCTGCCAGTGAGCCATTCCATTTTGGATATCCAAGGAGCCTCAGAAGAATTAAGACATTTAGAACACAGCAGAGCATGTAACACAGTCATTAGAAAGCATCTCTTGATCCATTTATCTGAAAAGCTAAATAGGGCATTCAAAATGAGCATGCTAAAGCTCAAATGAAGGAAGAGACAAAAACTAATGTGAGTATGATGAAGTCTGTGATATTTGTGCATCTGTTCTCTATACATTTGGATTCTCTGTTTGTATTAAACATTTGGATTTTTATATGACTTTTCTAATGTATATGGAATATTGGATCATGGAAAAAGCTCTCTTTGGGTTGGCAAGTATTAATGGTTAATGAGTCCTGATCTATGTTATTAAGTTTGTAATGTTGAACAAAAAAAATTCCTATCATTTCTTAGTATAGCAAGGTGATTACTGATGCACTCAAAATCCCTTAGAAAATAATTCACAAAGTTTTTCTCTTGGAGAGTTTAATGATTTGAAAATATTTAAATGAAAAAAAAAATGACTCTTTGAAATGAGCTCATGGGAAGAAAGAAGAAAAATTCAAAATGAACTTTGAAATCAGATCATGAGCTGTTTTTAACTTATCTCACCCAGGTAGTAGGAATTTTAATACTTCATTGCTTTATTTTTTAAAAAATCTAATATATATTTAAGACTCAAAGACATATATAACTTATTAATTTTCTATTGTCAAAAACTGTCACATGTTTGCAATTATCTCATCATTTAACATTGTGTTTTGAAATACCTTGGGCAAGTGGTTCTTAACTAGAATTGAATATTATCTTTTAAAAAATTACACATACCTGGGGTCCATCTCAGCCTACTGAATCTCCCATATTGATCTAGATATATGCTTTTATATAGGATAACTGTCTTAAGTTTGCATTTGCATATGTTTCAATGAGAAATACATGATGTTATAAATATATATTTAAAAGGTAAAAGAACTCCTAATATTGTAAATAATCCTTTTCTTAATGTACAAAATGTAAAACTCATTGCAAAATACTGGAATTGAATCATTTATTTTCCTATCTTATTAAATTACATAAAATATGACAAAATAAAGATAATAAAATGAGAGAAAGAATCAGTGTAGTGACTGAACTGGGTAGTCAAAAGAGTCCATAACTCTAGTATTTATTACATCCATATGATCAGCCATCTTAAACAGGGCAAAATGTTCATGATAGAATGGTTTTGTTTTGGGCAAACATAAATGACTTCTAAGTAGAACCAAAAGAGAAAAGAGAAAATAGAAAAATATTCTTCACTGGTTTCCAAATATCAATAATGTAAAAGAGAAGTGAAATATGTAAAAACTTTCCCAATATCACACCCATTATAGCCATAATGTGCAGTGAGTGTCAGGAAATAAAGTTGGTGGGTCATTTCTATTATGTTCTTGATATATTAAATTGGAGTCAGAAGACATAAATTGGAATACTAGTTGTACTGACTTTGTGACTTTCAGTGGCATACTTTTGGTATCAGGTTCTCAGTTTCCTCATATACAAAATGGGAATAATATAATAACTACCTCATTGGATTGTTGTAAGAGTAAAATTATATAATAAATGTTCGTCTCAAAAATGTGTAAAGCACATGCTTGGTAGTGGTATTATTACTGTTGTTAGTTGTTTATTATAAGAGAACTGTGGAGGAAATGAAGAGGTCTGTGAGAAATTCCTTAACCTGCTAAATGCTGGAGTACTTTTCAGAGCACATAGTCCAATCTTTCGTACCTCAAAACTTTAGGTATGAAAGATTTAGTACAGTTTCATATTAATCTAAGGGTTGGAGACTACAAATAATATCATAGTCTCTGAAAAAGTAAGAAGTAGGGAAAAAAGGCTATATTTATTTTATTGCTATTAATAAATTACCCTATAGAAGCTTAAAACATCAAATAGTTATTATCTCACAGTATATGTGGGTCAGAAATTTGGGAGAGGCTTAGCTGGATGATTCTTGCTCAGCTGCTAATTGAAGAGACTGTAAAATTGTTGGCCAGAGCTGTGGTCATCTGACAGCTCAATGCCAAGGGCAGGTACATGGAAGCTGGTAGGAAGTCTCAGTTTCTTGCAGTATGAACCTCCCTGTAGGGATGCTTTAGTATCCACATGACACATCAGCTGGCTTACCCCAGAGCAAGTGATCCAAGAGAGAAAGGCCAAAATGCCCTTTATGGCCTAGCCTCAAAAGTGATATGTTATTACTTCTGCAGTATTCTATTGGTTAGAAATGATTTTCTAAGTCCAACCCATTCTCAAGAGTTGGGGAATTCAGCTCTACCTCTTGGTTGGAGGAGTAACAAAGAATTTGTTAGCATATTTCAAAGTCACTGCAGTAACTTACACAAACATTTATTTTCCAGTTGAGTAAATTGAAGTCCAGAAAAGGCAAGTGACTGGACCTTAGCCTTCCTTACTCTATTCTTAACATGGTAATCAACTGACTGCAGTGGTGCCACAACTCAAATGAGAGCTGTCTCGTTCTGGTTCTGGTTAGGTCTTTTCTTTTGCCTATTAAAAGACTACAGAATGGGGGGGAAGTTATATATTTTAAAGTCCTGGCATTCCTCTCTTTCAATTTCTCTCTTCTTTGCTCTGCTCTAGATAAAAGGCAGTCTCTGGGAGCTATAGAAGGAGAGGGTGCATGGGGCTTGTTAGCCATGTTCTTGGTCTGGGGTCTGGGTACCGAAATATAACTTTTATCCTGGGCTCATCTCTAGAGAGATTGAAAATGGGTTTACTATAAAAAGCAGCCACTGTAAAAGTAAGGATGAACTTTCAAAGAAAGGTAATTGCTTTCTCTGAAAAAAAAAAAACAAAAAAACGCTTAGCTCTGAACTGAAATGGTTATATATTAATAACCAAGTCATTTCTCCTCTCTGTACATCAGGCTTTTTGAGTCCCCCAAATGGATGGGATTGCACTAGGAATTCTGCAGGATGTTAAAATCCTATATATTTTTTATTCACTGAGTAATGCTTAAATAGCCTCCTTCCCTCTCCATATACACATACACCCCAGCACCAGGGTCTAGTAATATTGGGAAGAATGTTTAAAAGGTGAGAGACTTCCAAACTGTAATTCCTTTCTTATGGGACCTCAAGCAAAGCATATGGCAGAGTTACTCATCAATACAATTCAAGGATCACTATGACTTTCCATCCCTGGTATTCTAGGAGTCTGTGTAAAAACAGTAAGGTTTCCGTGTATTTCAAGGTACAATCCATGAACCCTTTCAGGTAATGCAAAATCAGATATCTAGAGTCTGGCATTCCCTATAAGTTCATAAAATGCCAGTTGAGTTGCACAAAATCAAACCAAATCTCAAAAATGCCCCCTCTCTTCCATTCTTCCTGAGTCAATTGCTTCTTCAAAAAGTCACAGTTTTTTCCCCTTACTTCTCCCCAAGATTCCCAAGAATATAAGCTGCATGTACACTACCACTCTATTTGTAGAAAATGCCAAGTATTTTTATGGCCTACATGCTTTGCCAAAGTTCTTCTGCCTGGAATGCCTGCTCCTTTTCCCCTCCACATTAAAACTTTTACAGTGCTTCAAGTCCAGCCCAAATATTTTTAAACCTTTCAAATGTTTGCCAGGCAGAATTAGATGTTTCTTACCCTTGTATCATTCCTAATACTTCTGATGTTAAGCTCTAAATTCCTACATATCTGTTTTACCTACCGTTCTGTAAGCTCCCATGAAGAAACATTATTTATTGAATCTCTAATCTAAGCACTTAGCATAGTGATTAGTATGTGGCAATTTTTCTATTAACATTTTCTTAACTAAATTAATTATGATGGCCACTCTCATCAGGAACTAAGTAATAAAATCTTGCATCTTCTTTGTTTCATCTCCCCTCTATCACAGATGTAATGTTTTATTAAAGACACCATTTTACTCTTTTGCTCATTACTGTATGAAATGAATTTCAATATTGGAATCCAGAGACTTCCAACACCACATCCAGCACCACTAAATTTGGCCCTTGGCATTACTTCAGGACAGATGGTCTGTGACGAAGTATGGGTGAAAAGAGCCCCAGCTGTGCCGTGCCTGGCCTGGCCGCTACCCTCACATTAAGGGCTCCCATCCCTGCTCCTCTCTATCTGCATAACAGCTGATGCTAGAACCAGCATCAAGCTCACTGGCAGATGTTCTGTTTGTCATCTTGCTATTAAATAGGACCAAAAGGACAGGACACTAAGCTCTGATAAATACTCTCTACCTACAGTGTACCATAGAGTGTCTCTGGCTAATGAATTCCCAGAGAAAAAAATAATTTGTTTATTGATTTAAAATACAAATGATATTGCAAAAATTAAATAATTTACTGTGTTGATTTAGGTACAGGTGGTAATTAAGAGATCAGGTCTTCCAGATGCCTTGAATAATAGACATTGTCCTCTATGGGTCAGTAAACTCCTATATAATGATGACACATCCTGCAGCCCTTCTTCCCAGGCACATCACCAATGCTGCAGTTCAGGACTCATCATCTCTCAAAACAGCTCTCAGTTTCTCTTAATCACTCCATTCTTTCCCCTTCAAACTCTGTGTAGCCATCATCAAATCAATCTTTCTTGCATACAACTCTGACCATGACACTTTAACTCTCGAAGACTGTGTCACCTTGCTTCCTAAAAGATACATTTGTTTTGGTTTGTTTTAGTCCAAATTTAGGGCAGTCCATTCTCTAGCCTTAGCTGATTTTCAAAAACTTAGTCCTTTTCACTTCCATATATGCACTCAACATTCCAGTTCAAATAAGTGACTTGTCATTTCTTGAGTACTTCTGACTGTGTTTAAGCTGTTACTGTTGGGAAAACCCTCCTACTTATCTCACATGTTCACTCTCAAGGTACAGTTCAAACACAAGTTTTCTGATACTTCCAGCAGAAAATATTGTCTTTCCTATTAAATCCCCTATAGCATTTTCCCTGTTTCTATTGATTCATTCATTCAACAATATTGAGTACCTACTCTGTGCCAAGAATTATTACAAAAACCAGGAACACATGAATGAATAAAACAGACAAATTCCTTGCTCTATTCAAGCTTGCATTTTAATGGCAAGAGATGGATAATAAACTAAATAACCAAAATATAGAGGTTGTTATATGAAAGATAAAGAAGAGACATGGAGTGAGTAGGGATGGGAAAGGGCTTCAATTTTAAATAGTATTCGAAAGACGCCCCATTCCAAAGGTGGCTTTTCAGTGAAGATCTTAAGGGGGTGGGAGAAGAAACAGCCTTAACAGCAAGTGTAAAAGCCCTAAGATGTCAAAAATCAAACGCCAGGAATCCTGTGATTAGTGTATATGGAGCATGTGGGAAAGGAGGCAATGAAGTCAGAGGTATTAGAGTGAGGTGGCACTAATGTATGCCCTTGTAGGCACTGAAGGGCCTTTCGTTTCACTCCACATGAAATAGCAAATGTGTCTCTGTAGTCCTAGCAGAAAACATATGGCATACATATACCATGTATGTAAGAAAAGTTTGATGTATATTTTTTAATTTTCATATGTGTGGAAAAAGTTTAAGAAACCCAATATGAGACAGTATAGTACCCAGTAATAGTATAATTGGAAACATAACCTCCCTAGGCCTAAACTGGCAAGAAGATGAAGTAGTTATAAGAAAACAGGGATATCTTCATGGAGTGGGCGATGGACAGCAGCTGTGGGTCTTCTACAGAGGGACACAGCCAACACTTGGCCAGATAGAAGCAGGGGGAATACCTAGATCTTACTCTCCCGCCCACCAGTCCCTGGCTAGTGTCCTCACTGTTGAATCTAACCATAATCCAGAGATCAAAAAGTCTGACAGAGGCCACCTAAAAAGTGCAGTGCCCTATGACATAAAACAGGGTAGAGAGGAGCAAAAAGGATCTAGGGGACACAGAAGATACCCAGCTTTGTGATCGCTTGGAAGGATCTGAGCAAGAGGAATAACATGGCCTGCCTTATATTTTAGCAAGATAATTCTGCATGTTTTGTGAAGAATAACTATAGAAAAACCAAAACAAAGTTGAGAGGCTACTGAAGTGAACTGAGAGATGATAGGGTGCAGTCTCTTCTGTTGATTTCCAAATTTTAAAAATTCATCAAGATAATCAGACTAGAGTGAGTATGGGAGATGATGTGGTGGTCACTGAATATGAGACAGGTATGAAAAAGTCATCTAGAAAAGTCAGAGAGTGAGTAGTCCAGAGCAATGTGCTATGATTTCTGGAGAAAAATGAGGGTCTAAATGAGAACAGTGGCCATATAGTTTATATGAGACCAGTCTGAATGGTTGTGTGTTTTTCTCCATCCCATTCGTCTGCACATATGCAGGTGGTGAGTAGGTGGAGAGATGGTTTAACTAGGATGGGAATTGAAATGCATGTGAAGGCATGGTTATGTTGATTGGCTGTGAAATTTAATCCATATAAAAGTCAAGTGAGGACATAAGAGAGTTTAGAAGTTGTGAAACATGGTAATGACACTGGATTGGAGGTCTTGGTCGTGTCAAAGTATTATTGGAATTATAGAACTAGGTCAAGTGCGCTAGGAAAGTGAGGTAATGGAGTGAATGGGAGGCTGGAAACTGAGATCATGAAGAAGCTGAAATTCTCTAGCATTATAATATTAAGTATAATATTAATTGTGCAAAGAATGTGGGAAGGAAATAGTCACTACCTGAGAGGGCTGGAGGAGAAACAGTATCTTCAAGGGCCAATCAGTTTACATTAGAATAAGAAAAGAAGGGAAGCTAGACAGAAGAGATAGAGGATATCAAAAGTTTTATTTGACTGATCATTAAGTCCTAGAGGGTTGGGTCAAAGTATCGTGCTTAGGGAGAAGAGAAAGCAATGTCAAAGAAGGAAAAGTACAGAATCATATAAATACATAACAACTAATAAAATCACTTTATATGATCGGGAGTCAGAAGTAGTGTCCAGTAATTGAAACCCAAGCTCCTCTTCGATCCATTACAGAAAAAAGTCTCAAACAGTAAGGAGAGAAGATCTCGCCTACAACTGTTCTCCTTAGCCCGAACGTTCTATTTATGCTTCCCATATGATGAATAACAGCAGTCAGACCATTAATGCAGAGATAATTAGTCCAAGTTAATTAGGGAGAAATTCTGCTTCCTTTTGAAGGCCACCCAAACTCTACAATTAAAGGTTTATTCAGTTACGACAGTGCCCATATTCAACACAAGTTACACAGTCTGAAGACAAAACCTGCCCTTGAGAGAAACAAAGAAAAGTTTAAAGTCAAGATATTTCAAAGGAAGTCTGCTTCCTATTACATTTTATCAAACCAATTACCTTTAGGAAGAGCTTTCAATATATTTTATTCAGGAATTTCAATTTTTTATTCAGAGCTGTAAATCAATTAATTGATTAATTACCATTAATTCAGCAACAACCCAGAAGAGAATAGTGAAAGGTTACACACAAAAGGCACAGAGAAAACTTTTCCACGTATAGTGCATAATTATTTCCCATTTTTTCTTTTTCTTAGAGACACAGTCTTGCTCTGTTGCCCAGGCTGGAGTGTAGTTGCACGATCTCGGCTCACTGCAGCCTCCTGGGTCCAAGTGATTCTCCTGTCTCAGCCTCTCTAGTACCTTGAATTACAGGCATGTGACACCATGCTCAGATAATTTTTGTATTTTTAGTAGAGATGAGGTTTCGCTGTATTGGCTAGGCTGGTCTCAAACTCCTGACCTCAAGTAATCCACCCACCTCAGCCTCTCAAAGTGCTGAGATTACAGGTGTGAACCACTGCTCTCGGCCCATAATTATTTTTAAAATTTTGGAAACATATCCTACTAGCTATGGTTGTAAAACACACTGTCCTTTCAAGAATTAAAGGAGAAGTAATGAAGATAACACAACCTTTTCCTCTGGAGTTATAACAAAATCATACTCAACAGCATGTCCATGACAAACTATATTGTTTTATTATGCACACCTTAATCTGGAAAAATCCAGGTTAGATATTTGATTCAAAAAATTACATTCATCTTTTCAGTGAATTATATTAATTGCATGAAACAAGACTGTAGTGATTGGCCATCAAGTTTAAATAACTGCAGACAGTGACCCATCTCTTGGAGCACATTTTGCATGGTTTAATTGATAAAAACTATGAAAAAAGCCAAAGCTATGCACTTTATAAATAGTTGTGTTTATGGACTTTGATTTCCTTTAAAAATAAATATTTCTTCCTACTATGTAGT
This sequence comes from Plecturocebus donacophilus, assembly GCA_004027715.1. Lineage (NCBI taxonomy): Eukaryota > Metazoa > Chordata > Mammalia > Primates > Pitheciidae > Plecturocebus > Plecturocebus donacophilus. The sequence continues at coordinate 8,324 of PVKP010001354.1, read as the reverse complement.
CCTTTTCAATCTATCTGACCTTGCAATTGCTATAAAGTATTGTGTGAGGGAGGCTGCATTGGGCTGGCTGGAGAGAGGAAGGGTGATGAAAAGTAGTAGGATCTACCTACTCTCACTCATATAAATCATACCATTTAATCATTCTGAGGACAACAAGGGGCAGGATAATTATCCCCATTTCATAGATGAGAAAACCAAAATGCAGAAAAACTAACTTGTTCAAGATAAAACAGATAACAAGCAGCAGAATCAGGATTTGAAAACCAGAATCCGGCTTTAACATCTAAGTTTTCCGCACAGGCCAGGCGCCATGGCTCACGCCTTATAATCTTAGCACTTTGGGAGCCCGAGGCAGGTGGATCACCTGAGGTCAGGAGTTCAAGATTAGCATGACCAACATGGCAAAAACTCATCTCTACTTAAAATACAAAAACTGGCCATCATGGTGGTGCATGTAATCACAGCTACTTGGGAAGCTGAGGCAGGAACATCTCTTGAACCTGGAGGGTGGAGATTGCAGTGAGCCCAGATCCCACCACTTCACTCTAGCCTGGGCGACAGACAGAAACTCCGTCACAAAAAAATAAATAAAATAAAATAAAGTAATACATTTTCCGAACAAATGAGGCTGCCTCATAACATTTCAAATAAACATGATTCTTAAGTGGTTGTTTACATTTTTTATATCATTGATGTACTATGATAATGAAATGTGATTAAGAATGGTTTGATGATTAATAAGCTTTATTATTTTGTCATTACAGATTATAAGACTATCAAAATAATCTTATGAGTTAAAACGTGTTTAACTCTTGTGAGTTAAAATACTATGTTATAGCAATAGCAATAAATCATATTTATATAATAGTTTACAGTTTCAAAATATTTCCACATAGCCTGCCTCCTTGTGATTCTGTTCTCATAACAACTTGTGAAGTAGGCAGAGCCAATACTATTCTCACTATTTTATATTTGAGAAATTGAGAGACAGAGAATTTTGCTCAAATCAAATTAATGAAAAACCCATATGAAAACACAGGTAATTCATTCATTGATATGTGCACTCTTTTAACAAATAATTTTACACATATATTATGTGACACACACTCTTATTTCTTAAGTGGTATCTAAGCTATTGCTCGTTTCATTAGTTCAAAGCTTATATTACAAGATACAGTTAATGACAATGCCTACTACTCCTAACATCTTTTCAAGTCCCAGCCTACCACCTCTACTAAGAAAAGCTGACTACGTTTGTTCTTTGAATGAGTTCACTAATTCAGGCTGGTCCAAGTGCAGCAAATTCATTAACTGGCTGCTAACATACAAAGTAGTCCAGCAGGGGAAGTGTCCCTTCACAGGAGCAATGGCTGTTGAAAAGGCCAATTAGATCATCTTTCTTTGGAATTTGAATAGGAAAATATAGAAGAAAAAATAGCTTTTGGCAGGAGAAGCATAAATAAGAAGACACTTAAAAAGAGTCAGAAACTAAGCAAATGGGAATGCCAGACTTCTGAGTTAAATGCCAGACTTAATAGAGCAGAAGTCCTTGTTCTTATGCTGGACACATAGCATTGCTGGCTAACCTATTTAACATAAATTAAAACTATTAAATAAAAGTAAGAAACAGAAATATTCAGATGCCAGAAATGAAAAATAAGCCCAGAGCAACAGCAATGAGCAAGAAGCCACACTGCCTCTGGGAGAGTAGGGATACAGGCATTAGTAGCTTGAACATTTAATGCTGCATGCAAAAACTGGCCAAGACTTCAGTTCGCACATATAGAGAGGATTGTAGCTGGGCTCTTAATACAAATGAAAAGCCAAAATAAGGCTGCTTTGTACATACACAGGGTCTTAAAATCTCTGAAATCCCTGCCCACTTGCCGACAACACCTGAGGTCATAGTCATGAACAAAGTCACTAGTAAGAGACTGAGATCTTACAGGAAAAATACCTAATGAATAGTAGGCTTAGTACCTGAGTGATGAGATAATATGTACAGCAAAACTTGATGACATGAGTTACCTATATAACAAACCTGTACGTGTACCACTGAAGTTAAAATAAAAGTTAAAATTAAATAAAATTAAACATTACAGAAAAAGAGAGTGATTGAAATACTACTCCTTTACCTATGTGGAGCTCAAATTTACACTATCTGGAATATTTGGAAAAACCCTAAGAAAAAAACTGTTATAAAAATTAGAACTAGCAAACACCATGGGACATACGCAGAGGCAACTATAAAACTGCTCCTTTGGAGAAACTTACAGTATTCAGTATTTGCATAAGACTCCCTAGGAAACTGACCACTGAAGATGTTCTTACAAATATCAAAAGTTAAACAAACAGCAGATTTACCAAATGGGAAAATTCATATGCATAGAACCACAGGAAAGAGAGAGAGAAGTATTTTTATGTATTTGTAATGCTCAAAGTAATCAAAAGAAAAACCAAACCTATAAAAAAGAAAAAGAATGGATTATAATACAAAGGCAAATAGTATTAAGCAATGGTGAACTTCTTACCAGCAAAAATTAAAGCAAGCCTGCTTTTGAAATAATATTATTAAAGTGTTAAAAAAAAAAAAAAAACCTGTCCCCAAATTATATACCCAGCGAAACCATAATTCACATCAGTGGATAAAATAAATTTCTAAAAAAGCAAACACTGAGTGAAAGCACGATCCATGAAATTTACAAAAAGTAAATATACTTAAGCAAGAAAGAAAGATCAGAAGGAAGGAATAGTATGTAAGAAGAAAACATGAGTAAAGAAATAAAAAGTATTGAAAAACAAACAAGTATCAATGTAGGTTTTAAACATAATAATTATTTGGCATTTGTGGAATTAAAATTCTAGATAATAATAAGGAAGACCACAGGGGAGAATTAAGACAGTTGTTAAAGTAGATTCAGGTTTTTTTGTTGTTTGGGAGAATGATAGAAACATTATTTAGTTGATCAGACAATTATCAATCAAATAGATATATTAAAATACAGTAGAAACTGTATATATAAAATATATACAGAAATATATAAAATAACATATATTTAATTTAAAGAACAATAGATAAAGACGGAAAATACAGACAGTACAGTCAAAAAAGACAATTCTACCAATCCAACAAAGGGCAGGAAAGGCTGGGGAAAAAAATGCATGAAATGAAGAGAAAACTCAAATTTTACTTGTAAAAACTAAGTTCAACTGCCAACATGGTGAAACCCCATCTCTACTAAAAATACAAAAATTAGCTGGGCGTGGTGGCGTGCACCTGTAGTCTCAGCTACTGGGGAGGCTGAGGCCAGAGAATTGCTTGAACCGTGAGGCGGAGGTTGCAGTGAGCCGAGATCCTGCCATGGCACTCCAGCCTGGCACCTGGTGATGGAGGGAGATTCTATCTCAAAAAAAAAAAATATATGTATATATATATATATATATATATATATATATAATATCTCTGAAGAATTTTAAAATACAGGAAATATATGTGAATTATGGATATATATTGTATATGTGTGTTTGTAAGTAAAAAATATAGAAAACAAAACACTCCCAATTTGTATCAGTGATTGCTTCTTGAAAGGAGGAAGAACAATTAAACTGGGAATTGGGGATACGGTTTCAACTTTATCTGTAGTGTTTTGTTTCTTTTAGGAAAAAGAAGTCTTGAAGCAAATATGACAAGATTATCACTTGTAAAGTGTGGGTGGTGAGTGCATGGGTATTTTTAAACACCATGTTCGTCCTTTGATTTCTCTTTCCTTCCTTCCTTTTTTTTCTCTCTCTTTCCCATCCCTCCCTCCCTCCTTCCTTCTTTCCTTCCTTCTTATCTTTCTTTCTGTCTGTATTTCTTCCTCTTTTTTTTTTTTAGACAGGGTCTGACTGTGTCACCCAAACTATAGTGCAGTGGTGTGATCAAAGCTCACTGCAGCTTTGACTTCCTGGGCTCAAGCAATTCTCCCTCCTCAGCCTCTGGAGTAGCTGGAACTACAAGGGCGGGCCACCACACCTGGCCCTGTGTTTTGTGTTGTTTTTTTAATGTCTCCATTTTTAATTGAAAGTGGTAAACTCATATGAATAGTAAATTGCTGTGATAAAGGTCGTGAACTCCTGCTTCTGCTAGATGGCAATAGATAACTCCATACCTAGGGCTTCCAGCAACTGTTTCTGGGTTCCTCTAAGACTTGTTAATTGTCCACTGATGTGTATGTTGTTAAAATAAACTCACTTTATTTGAAGTAGCTTGAGAAAACTCTCTATTGCTATTCATTAAAAATAATTTACTATGCACATAAACATGTAGATCTAAGAAACTCTAACAGATTTGAAAAAAGATCAATATCAGCACTAATATATAAACTTTATTTGATTTTATTTCATCTGATTTGACTTGATTCAATGTAATTCAACAAACATTTACTCAATCAGGTACTAAGCCAGATATAGTGAATATGAAGATGTGTAAAACATGAACCTATCTTTCAAGTAGTGTATCCATTGGTGGAGTGAAAAACAAAAGGGGAAAAAGAAAGAATTACAATCCATAGTAACAAATATAAGAAGAGAGGCCAGTGTGCATGGAAAAGATCCAGACTAGATGTGATGAGAGAGGTGTACTCAGAGGCAGTGACATCAGAGTGGTGATTTGAGGAATAAATGGGAATTTAATTCCATCTGTTTGACTCAAGATGCATCTGAGGCTATTTTAGTCACCATTAAAACAATAAACCAGGAAGAATCAAAAAAGGCATTTTTAATTATCAGAAAAACCATATTCTTCCAAATAGATCTATATGACTCTGAAGGTCCTAGAAAAAGCAGAATGCTTCTTTTGGCTGAATGAATTACCTCACTATACAATTCAGAGACATTCAGATTCTTCAGAATTGATTTTTCAGTTCATTTGCAAGACTGCTTATTTTATTCACTTAATTCAGCAATTGTATATTTTTCACTGTTTCAAATAGAATATCTTTAGCTACAAATGCTAGAAATTTGCTAAAAATGAAATCAAACAATAAAAAATTTATTCATTTATATATAAATAGAAATTTAGAGGTAAAACAGGAACCAGCGAAATATGACTAATGGTTTAACAGTGTAAGCTAGAGTGCAGATGGAAAAATTCCTGCAATCTCTTTACTTTGCTGTCTGAAATTTTGTCATCAGTGACTACATGATTACTGTATTAGTCATGTTCTCCAGAGAATCAGAACCAATAGGAATAGAGGGATAAGAGTTTTAACTTTATATATAAACATATACAATTTGTTTTATAGTACCTGGATATTTATCTATACTGCTGTTATTCAGTCCTTCCTGCTTACCCAGGGTTTTACTTCATTTTTTTTTCAGTCTAAATAATTTTGTTTAAGCATTTGAGAAGTTTTTATAGTGTGGGTAAACTGAAAATCAGTTATGTCAGATTTTTTCTTTCTGAAAATATTTTATCTTAATTTTGAATGATATTTTATGGGGTACAGAATTCAAGGTTGACAGTTATGCTTTCTTTTGTTTAACTTTAACACTTTAAATATTTCTGGTAAGAAGTCAGGAATCATTTGTACTGCTAGTACCCTCTATATGTTTTTTTTCTCTTTGGATGCATTTAAAAAATAAATTTATTTTGGTAAATTTACATAAATTAAAATTCACACATGCTATGTGTATATATTAATGACAGTTTATCATTATGTATATACCCATCTAACCAGCAACTTCTGATACAGAATATTTTCATCTTCCCAGAAAGCTCCCTCAAGCCTCTTCTCAGTTAACTATATATATGTCCCAGTGTCGGAGCCAACTGTGTGTGTGTGTGTGTGTGTGTGTGTGTGTGTGTGTGTGTGTGTGTATATAAATTATAAGACTAGTTTCGCCCTCTCTAAAACATTACATGTAGAATCAAACAGAATACTTTTTTGTGTGTGCTTTTTATGCAGCGTATCTGTGAGATTCATCCATATTGTTGCATGTATCAGTAGTTTGTTCTGTTTTAATTAGTTAATAGTAGTCTAGTATAAAATAAACCACATTTAAAAAAAATAATTGTACTCTTCATGAACTTTTGGGTTTGAATCAGTTTGGGGCTTTTAAGAATGAATCTTCGGGGAGACGTCCTCTTTCGGCTTTGGAGCCCCTTCCCTCTGTCTCTGTACGGAGGAGCTTCCTCCTTCTTGCCTGTTAGAGTCTCTGCTCCTTAAAACCACTCCACACGTGTCCATGTTGTCCCATCTAAACCGGCATGAAGACCAGGAACCCTGGTATTCCTACGTTCCTTTAAGGCGCTGATTTGTCTCCTATTAAGACAGTACTTAATTAGTAAGGGGAATTTTAAGTCCAGAACTTAACCGGAACCATTTTCTTATTGGCACACAGGCCACAAAAGTCTAGGAGGTCAAAGAGCAGTAAAAGGACGGCGTGAGGACAGCGAGACTAAGGCCCAAAGTCAGTTCCTCTGCTGCCATGGCTTGGAGGGTCAGGCCTGCAGTCACGGGCTGCACATCTCAAGGGTGCCGGGGGAATCCAGGAAGGACAGAGGAAATAGGTGGGGGACCCCTCTGCTGTTTTCGTCTCCGTCCTGGATCAGATACCGAGAGGAAGGAGACTGAGGACTGTTATTCTCACCTCCCTTTCTAGATGGGTAGCAGATCATCTTCAACACGCACTCCTCTGGAGTGTATTTTGAAGCACTGGGATCCTTCGATCTTGAAACTATGAAGGAAAAGTGGCTTATTTTCTTTTGCAGTCATGTCGGGCAGGCCCAGGGAAAACAGTTCCCCAAAACTCAAAAAGTAACTTTCAGGGAAGTCAGCTGGGGGTCCCCCTTACTTGGGGCCTCTTCAAGTTCCCTTCTCATTGCAGGACCTTAGGCAAGTAAAGGGAAACTGAGGCTGATTTTCTAACGACCCTGAAAGGTATATAGCAACTGTCTAAAATTTAGCTGAGGTATTTGACCTCACAGGGAGGGATGTTGCATTGCTGCTAAGTCAAACCCTCACTGCAGCTGAAACAGGCAGCTCTGCAAGCAGAAGAAAATTTTGGAGACGAGCAATGTGTCTCCTCTAGTAGGCCAGAAGAGAAAAGAGAAAATAGGGACGGCAAAAAAATAGGGGAAACAACATTCCCGGGAGGAAGAGAGGTATTACCAGCTAACAAGCCTAATTGAAATGGTGTGTTTCCCTTTCAAGAATCAAGCTTGACATGCAGAGCCAATAAAAGCCCCTTGGGGAAAACTGGCCTCATACCTCGTCTACAGAGTCCCTACACAGGGTTCTTAACCTTTGGTCAGTGAAAAATGTCACTTTAAAAAAAATTTATTATTTTTTTAATTTTTTTTTTCTCCCCTTAATTAGTGTGTTAAAAAAAAAAAATCACTTTCTAACAGGTCTGGAAGTTCTGAGTTTATCTTGGGACCTCAAGAGGAGAGGATCACCCAACTCATAGGTGTCTGAGGATATAAACCCCTAGCTGGACTCAGTTTTAAAAGTCTTATCTGAAATTCCTTGTGGAACAGAGTTTCATCAGGTCAATCCAAAAGGCCTGTGTAGAAATAACCATTCTTATTGGGCTTTATGCAAATAATCAGGCCAAATATAAGACTAAAGTTTATTCATAATTTGTTTTTACCAAAAATGAGAACTGGAGAGAAAAATTAGCTTATCATACATTTGTCATTAAAGCTTTTTCCCTACATTTTAGACTAACCCTGTTTATTCCTATGAATCAAGTGGTAACCTTCTGCAGTTTATAAAAAAGAAAAAGAGATGGGTAAGATAAAAATGTGAATAAATATACTAGTGCTAGTTCTGAGCAATTATCTTGCAAATTCTGCCAGGTAATGAAAGTGAATAGGGTGCTCATAACCCAAAGATTTCTTTGCTTGGGAAAATAAAACCAAGAAATTTCATAGACGTCGCCACCCAAAGGAAAATTCTGTATCTTAGCAAGCAAAATTTTAAATGGAAATTATCTACTACACCACACTTGTGGAAATTGCTAAATTCACTTTTCTATTTGCAAAAGGGCTATACACCGTAGCACCTTCTAGCTAAAATATTGAACACAGAGTTTCCATTGTTGTCATACTTTGCATAATAATTATTCTTTTTTTTTTTTTATTTTAGAAAAGGAGAGAGAAAGAAACAGCAAAAGAAAGAAAGAAAAAAGAATGAAAGAGAGAAAGAAAGAGGAAGAGAAAGAGGGAGAGAGAATGGGATTCTTGTTTTATTGCCCAGGCTAGAATACAGTCTAAAAATGGGTATTAAAAACCTCTTTTATGCCAATAATTGTGCTTAACAATGGAGACAGGAAGGAAT